>PVIA01018210.1:0-13455 GCA_004024845.1 Tonatia bakeri
AGATGCTAAAGGGACTGCTTTAAGGAAAGGAAGGAAAAGAGAAAGAGAGAAAGGAACACAGGCACAAAAATGGCAATGAATAAGTACCTATCAATAACCTTAAACATAAATGGATTACATGCTCCAATCAAAATACATAGAATAGCTGAATGGAAGAAAGGATGATCCACAAATATGCTGCCTACAAGAGACCCACCACAAGATAAAAGACCTGCATAGGCCAAAGTGAAGGGCTGGAAACAATTTTTCCAAGCAAATGGACAGGGAAAAAAAAAAAAAAACTGGGGTAGCAATACTCATATCAGACAAAATAGACTTCAAAACAAGGGCCATAAAGAGAGATCCAGAAGGTCACTTCATAATACTCAAGGGAAGAATCCACCAACAAGACATAAACATTGTAAGTATATATGCACCCAACACAGGATCACCCAAATACACAGAGAAAATCTTGGAGGACTTCCAGAAAGTCAGCAATACAATTACAGTAGGGGATTTTAACACCACACTGTCAAAAATGGAAAGTCTTTTAAACAAAATATCAACAAAGATATTGTGGCATTGAACAGTATATATAGAGAGCCCTTCATCCCAAAGAAGCTAAATACACATTCTTTTCAAATGCACATGGAACATTTTCAAAGATAGACCACATGATAGGTCACAAAATAAGCCTCAAATATTCAAGAAAGTTGAAATCTTACCAAGCATTTTCTCCAACCGTAAGGGACTGAAACTAGAAACCAACCCCAAGGGGAAAAACCCAAAACACTCAAACTCATGGAGATTGAATAGCATGCTATTAAACAATGAATGGGTCAAGAATGAAATTTGGGAAGAATCAAAAAGTTTTCAGAAACAAATGAAAATGAACTTACAACAATCCAAAACTTATGGGACACAGCGAAGGCAGTATTGAGAGGGAAGTTCATAGTGATACAGGCATACCTGAAAAAGATAGAAACATTTCAAACAAACAACCTAACCCTATGTCTGCAAGAAATCAAGGAACAACAACAAAGACAGCCCAGAGGAAGTAGAAGGAAGGAAATAACCAAGATCAGAGCAGAATTAAATGACATAGAGACTAAAAGCACAATTCTAAGGATCAATGAATCCAGGAACTGGTTCTTTGAAAAGATAAACAAAATTGACAAACCTTTAAGCAGACTCATCAAGAAAAGAAGAGAGAAGACCCAAATAAACACAATCAGAAATGAAAGAGGAGACATTACAACTGATACCACAAAAATACGAAGGATTGTAAGAAATTACTATGAAGAACTGTATGCCAAGGAATTTGCAAACCTAGGTGAAATGGACAAATTTCTAGAAAAATATAATCTTCCAAAACTCAATGAAGAAGAAGCAGAAAGCCTGAACAGACCAATAACAGCAGATGAAATTGAAGCAGTAATCAGAAAACTCCTGACACACAAAAGTCCTGGACTGGATGGTTTCACAGGAAAATTCTACAAAGCATTTAAGGAAGAGCTAACCCCTGTCCTTCACAGACCATTCCAAAAAATTCCAAAATGATGGAAGACTCCCAAACTCTTTTTATGAAGCCAGCATCATCCTAATCCCAAAACCAGATAAAGACACAACAAAGAAGAAAAACTTCAGGCAAATATTGCTGATTAACATAGATGCTAAAATCATCAACAAAATACTGGCAAACCACATCCAACAATACATTAAAAAGATCATACACCATAACCAAGTGGGATTCATCTCAGGGATGCAAGGATAGTTCAATATTCACAAGTCAATAAATGTAATACATCACATAATCAAAAGCCAAGACGAAAATCACATGATCACATCAACAGATGCAGAAAAAGCATTTTATAAGGTACTGCACCCATTTATGATAAAAACACTCAGAAAAGTGGGAATAGGGGGAGCTGTTCTCAATACAATAAAGGCCATATATGAGAGACCTACAGCTGACATCATATGCAATGGGCAAAAACTAAAATGTTTTCCACTAAGATCAGGAACAAGACAAGGTTTTCCACTTTCATCACTTCTATTCAATATAGTATTGGAAGTTTAGCCACTGCAATTAGACAAGAAAAGGAAATAAAAGGTATCCAAATCAGAAAGGAGGAAACAAAACTGTCATTTTTTTGCAGATAACATGATAGTGTACATGCAAATTTCTATAGACTCTACCAAAAAACTGCCTGACCTAATAAACGAATTTGTCAAAACAGGGAGATATAAAGTCAATATCCTGAAATCAAAGGCATTTTTCTATACCAACAATGAAACAGCAGAAAAAAATCAAGAAAAAAAATCCCATTTGAAATAGCAAAAAGAAAAATAAAATACCTAGGAATAAACCAAACCAAAGAGGTAAAAAACCTGTATTCAGAAAACTACATAACACTGAGGAAAGAAACCAAGGAAGACACTAACAAAAGGAAACATATACCGTGTTCATGGATTGGAAGAATTAACATAATCAAAATGGCCATACTACCCAAAGTAATTTACATATTCGATACAATACCTATTAGTGTACCAATGGCATATTTCACAGACATACAACAAACACTTCAAAATTTATATGGAACCATAAATGATCCTGAATAGCTGCTGCAATTTTGAGAAAGAACAAAGTAGGAGGGATCACGATACCTGGTATCAAACTGTACTACAAGGCCACTGTAATCAAAACAGCCTGGTACTGGCATAAAAACAGGCACATGGTCAGTGGAACAGAACAGAGAGTCTAGAAATAAACCCAAGTCTCTATGGTCAATTAATATTTGACAAAGGGGGCAGCAACATAAAATGGAGTAACAATAGCCTCTTCAACAAATGGTGTTGGGAGAACTGAACAGCTACATGCAAAAAATGAAACCTGAGCACCAACTTACACCATACACAAAAATAAACTCAAGGTTGATAAAAGGTTTAAATATAAGCCATGACACCATTAAATTCCTAGATGAGAACATAGGAAGGAAAATCTTAGATATCACACAGAAACTTTTTTACTGATACGTCTGTCCCCTAGAGCAAGGGACATAAAAGAAAGAATAAACAAATAAGATCTCATCAAAATAAAAAGCTTCTGCATGGCTAAAGAAAACAGTACTAAAATAAAAAGAGAACCAACTGTATGGGAAAACATATTTGCCAATGATACCTCAGACAAGGGTTTAATTTCCAAAATATATAAAGAACTTACACAACTCCACTCTAAGAAGACAAGCGACCCAATTAAAGAATGGGCAAGGGGCTTCAACAGGCTTTTCTCCATGGAGGACATACAGAGGATCCAGAGACATATGAAAAAATGCTCAATATCACTAGCTATCAGAGAGATGAAAATTAAAACCACAATGAGATATCACTTCACACCGGTCAGAATGGCCATCACAAACAAAGCAACAAACAAGTGTTGGAGAGGATGTGGAGAAAAGGGGACACTAGTGCACTGTTGGTGGGATTGCAGACTGGTACAACCACTATGGAAAATGGTATGGAATTTTCTCAGAAAACTAAAAATGGATCTGCCTTTTGACCCAGCAATTCCACTGCTAGGATTATATCCTAAGAACCCTGAAACACCAATCCAAAAGAACCTATGCACCCCAATGTTCATAGCAGCACAATTTACAATAGCCAAGTGCTGGAAGCAACCTAGATGCCCATGAGTAAATGAATGGATCAAAAAATTATGGTGCATTTACACAATGGAATTCTATGCAGCAGAAAGAAAGAAGGAGCTCCTACCCTTTGAGACAGCATGGATGGGGCTGGAAAGCATTATGCTAAGTGAAATAAATCAGGTGGTGAAAGACAAATACCATATAATCTTACCTTTAACAGGAACTTAAACAAGAAAACAAACAAACAAGCAAAATATAGTGAAAGACACTGAAATAGAGAACAGGCTGACAGTGACCAGAGGGGAGAGGGGAGGGAATTTCAGGAGAAAAGGGGAAGGTTTTACAGGAACAAGTGTAAAAGACACATGGACAAAAACTGGGCAAGGGTGGAGGGAGGTGGGGAGGGCTGTGAGGGGTCAGCTGGGATGGGAGTAAAAGACAGGAAACTGTACTTGAACAACAATTAATATAAAAGTATAAAAAATATTGAGTCTTTTGCTTCATGATTCCAGTGGACCTCATTAATCGTTTAGGTCTGTAACTTTTCTCAATAATTTTTATAGCATTAATGTACTGGTAGTTCCCATATTTTGTCAGATTATTCCTAAATATTAAAATTTGTTGAGATTTAAATAGCATTGCTTTTTAAATTAAATTTCCAATTGTTTATTCCTAATGTATAAAACTATCATTCATTTTATATTGATTATTTATATTAAGGTATGCTGCAATCTTGATAAAAATCTCATCATAATTCTGACAGCTTTTTTAACATGTATTTTTTAATATTGTTCTGTTCCAATAGTCCTCATTACCCCCTCTCTCATTGCTCTCCCCTGCTCTGTCCAATGCCATCTCCCAAAGACAATCCCCACCTCATTGTCTTGTGTATGGGTCCTTTGTACATGTTCCCTTTCTTTCCTCCATAATCCACCTTGCTCATCCCTTCTGGTCACTGTCAGTTTGTTTTTTATTTCCATGTCCTTGGTTCTTTTTTTTCTCATTTGTTTTGTTGATTAGATGCCACTTATAGGGATGATCGTATGGTATTTGTCTTTCACTGCCTGGCTTATCTTACTTAGCATAATGCTATCCAGTTTCATCCATGTAGTCACAAAGGATAGGCATTCCTTCGTTATTTTTTCTGCATAGTATTCCATTGTGTAAATGTACCACTGTTTTTTGATCACTCATTTACTGATGGACACTCAGGCTGTTTCCAGCACTTCGCTATTATAAATAACATGCTATGGACATAGGGGTGCACAGGTCCTTTTGATTTAGTGTTTCAGGATTCTTAGGGTATAATCCCAGTGGTGGAATCACTGGATTCAAAGCAGTTACAGTATTAGTTTTAGAGGAAATTCCACACTGTTTTCTGCAGAAGCTGCACCAGTCTGCTATCCCACCAACAGTGCACTAGGGTTCCCTTTTCTCCACAATCTCACCAGCATTTGTTGTTTGTTGATTTTTTAGTGATGTCCATTCTGACTGGTGTAAAGTGGTATCTCACTGGAGTTTTAATTTTCATCTCTCTGATGGCTAGTGATGTTGAATATCCTTTCATATGCCTAGGGGCCCTCTGTATGTCCTCCTTGGAGAAGTATGTGTTTAGGTCCTTTGCCTGTATTTTAATCAGGTTATTTGCCTTCCTGGTGTGGAGTCCTGTGAGTTCTTTATATATTTTGGAGATCAAATCCTTGTCTGAGGTATCATTTGCAAATATGTTTTCCCATCTGGTTGGTTATCTTTTCATTTTGCTGATGATTTCTTTAGCTGTGATAAGGTTTTTAGTTTGATGTAGCCCCATTTGTTTATTTTTTTACTTTATATCCCTTGCCCTAGGGTACATATTGTTTAAACTATTGCTGGTTGGGATAATTGGCAGTTTTCCTGCTTGTGTTCTCCTCTAGGACTTTTATGGTGTCATGATTTATATTGAAGTCCTTTATCCATCTGGAGTTTATTTATATGTATGGTGAAAGTTGGTGGTCGAGTTTCATTTTTTTTTTTTTACATGTAGCTCTCCAGAAGTCTCAACACCATTTCTTGGAGAAGCTGTTTTTACTCAATTTTATGCTTCTGATCCCTTTGTCAAATATTAATTGACCATAGAGAGTTTGTTTTATTTCTGGGCTCTCTATTTGGTTCCATTGATCTATGCATCTGTTCTTATGGCAGTACCAGACTGTTTTGACTACCATGGCCTTGTAATACAGTTTGATGTCACGTATGGTGATCTGTCCTTCTTTGTTCTTCTTTCTAAAAATTGCTGCAGCTATGCAGGGTCACTTATAGTTCCATATAAATTTTTGAAATGTTTGTTCTATATCTGTGAAATATGTCATTGGTATTTTAATAGGGATTGAGTTGAATCTATAAATTTCTTTTTGGTAGTATGGAAATTTTAGTGGTGTTAATTCTTCCAATACATGAACATGGTATATGCTTCCATCTATTTGTATCTTCCTATCTTCCTTAATTTCTTTCTTTAAGCTTATTTTTCATTTTTAAATATTTTTAATTGATTATGCTATTATAGTTTTCACAACTTCCCTCCTTTATCCCCCCTTCACCCTGCCCCCTCAACCCTCTAGCATTGCCCCCCTTAGTTCATGTCCATGGGTTATACATATAATTTCTTTGAGTCCTCTGTTTCCTATACCATTTTCGTCTTTCCCCATCTATTTTATGATTACTAATTATGCTTCTTCTTCCCTGTACCTTTCTCCCCCTATTCTTCCCTTCCCTCTCCCCACTGAAATTCCTCTGTGTGATGTCCATTTCTCTGGTTGTGTTCCTGTTCTGGTTGTTTGCTTACATTGTTTTTGTTTTCATTGTTTTTCTTTTCTTTTAGGTTCATTTGTTGATAGCTGTGAGTTTGTTGTGATTTTACTGCTCATATTTTTGAGCTTTTTTTTTAGATAAGTGCCTTTAACATTTTATATAATAATGGCTTGGTGATAATGAACTCCTTTAACTTGTCCTTATCTGGGGAGCACTTTATCTGCCCTTCCATTCTAAATGAAAGCTTTACTGGCTAGAGTAATCTAGGATGTAGGTAGGTCCTTGCCCTTCATAACTTCAAAATATTTCTTTCCAGCCCCTTCTTGCCTGCAAGTTTTCTTTTGAGAAATCAGCTGATAGCCTTATGGGCACTCCATGTAGGTAACTCTGTCCTTTCCTCTTGCTTCTTTTAGGATTATCTCTTTATATCTATTCTCGGGTAACTTAATGATGATATGCCTTAGTGTTTTCCTCTTTGGGTCCAACTTTTGGGACTCTCATGGCTTTCTGGATTTCCTCGAAGTCTATTTTCTTTGCATGATTGGGGAAGTTTTCCTTCATTATTTGTTCAAATAAGTTTTTAATTTCTTGTGTTTTTTTTTCCTCCTCCTCTGGCACCCCTATAATTCAGATACTGGAACATTTTAGATTGTCCTAGAAGTTTTTAAGACTCTCTTCACTTTTTAGAATTCTTGTATCTTCTTTTTGTTCTGGATGGATGTTTATTTTTTCCTTTTGTTCCAAATCGTTGCTTTGAGTCCTGGTTTCCTTATTGTTGATTCTTCCTTCTTTCCTTTCACTGTTGGTTCCCTGAACATTTTGCTATATTTCCCTTTGGGTATCATTCATTTGTTTTGTTTTGTTTCGTTTTCAACAAAGCTGAATCAGATCTGTGAGCATTTTGATTAGTAGTGCTTTAAATTCTACATCAGAGAGGTTGGCTATCTCCTCATCACTTAGTTTTTTTCTGAGGTTTGCTCTGTTCTTTAATTTGTGCTATATTTCTTTGTCTTGGCACACCTGATAAGTTGTAAGGGGGTGGGGCCTTAGGTACTCACCCACGCAGACCAACCCTCTTTGTTGTGCTACAGTGCTGTCTGTGAGGGATCGGCCAGAGAGGGAATAATGCAGCTCTCCTGTTCAGCTCTAGCCTGTTTTCCAGTGAACTCTTTTGTGAAACTGGGAGTTTCTCCCACCATGGCAACTGCCATAGTCCAGTCAAATCTGAGTCTCAGTTTTGCCTACAGCCAGCCTCCCAGTGTTTTTTCTGATTTGGCCCATGTAGTCCACCACCTTAGCAGTCTGGTTGTTCTGGTTGAATTTCTTGGTTGTTGGAGTTCCATGCAGTTTGATTTTCTGGTGCTTTTCATTGTTTATTGATTTTATATTCGTTGTTATTCTCCTTTTGGTTGTGCGAAGAAGTGAAGGGTTTCTGCCTACATCTCCACCTTGGCCAGAACTCTCTTGTATCTTCCTTAATTTTATTCTTTAGTGTTGTGTATTTTATATAGTACAGGTCTTTTACCTCCTTGGTTAAGTTTATTCCTGTGCTTTATTTTTCTTGTTGCTATAATAAATGGGATTTTCCCCCTAGTTTCTATTTGATTATTGGTATACAGACATGCCGTTCATTTCTAAATATTGATATTCTATCTGGTTATTTTGCCAAATTCATTTATTAGGTTGAGTAGTTTTTTTGGTGGAAACTATAGGGGTTTCTATGTACACCATTATGTTATCTCCGAACAATGATAGTTTTACTTTCTTCTCTCCAATTTGCATGTTTTTTATTTCTTTTCCTTGTCTCATCGCTGTCACTTGAACTTCCAATATGTTAAATAGACGTGGTGAAATGAACACCATTGTCTTGTTCTTGTTCTCAGAGGGAAAGATTTTAGTATTTTCCCATTGAGCATGATGTTGGCTGTGGGCTTCTCATATGTGGCCTTTATTATGTTGAAAATATTCTCCCTCTACTGCTACTTTGCTGAGTGTTTTATCATAAATGAGCTTCGTACCTTATCAAATGTTTTTTCCACATCTATTTATATGCTCATGTGATTTTTGTCTTTCCTTTTGTTTATGCGATGTATTGAGTTTATTGATTTGTGAATATTGTACTGTCCTTGCACCTGGGATAAATCCCACTTGATCATGGTGGACGATCTTTTTAATGCATTGCTGGATGTGGTTTGTTAATATTATGATGAGGATTTTAGTATGTATGTTTTTCAGCAATAATGGCCTGTAGTTTTCTTTCTTTATTGTGTCTTTATCTGGTGTTGGGATTAAGAGAATCCTGGTCTCATAAAAAGAGTTTGGAAGTCTTCCCTCTCCTTATTTTTTAGATTTTTGGGGATAATTTGAGAAGGATAGGGGTTAGCTCTTCCCTAAATGTTTGGTAAAATTATCCCTGGTCCAGGGCTTTTGTGTGCTGGGAGATTATTTAGTACTACATCGATTTCACTAGTTATATCAAGCTTCTTCCTGATTCAGTTTTGGAAGTTATCTGTTTCTACAAATTTGTAAATTTCAGCCAAGCTTTCAAATTACTTGGCATAAGGTTGTTCATAGTAATTTCTTAGAATCCTTTGTATTTCTGTGGTGTCAGTTGTAACTTCCTCTTTTGTTCCTGGTTTTATTTGAGTCTTATTATTGATAAGATTTTCTTGATGAATCTGGTTAAAAGTTTGTCATTTATTTTGTTTTTCCAAAGTACCAACTCCTGGATTTATTGATTCTTTGAATTGTTCTTTTAGTCTCTATGTCATTTAATTGTTCTCTCATCTTGATTATTTCCTTCCTGCTACTTACGCTGGCCTTTGTTTTTTTGTTGTTCCCCTAGTTTTTATAAATCTAGGGTTGGGTTGTTTATTTGAAATGGTTCTTTTTTCATTAGGCCTGTATTGCTATGAACTTCCCTCTCAGGACTTCCTTTGCTGCATCCCATAAGTTTTGGTTTGTTGTGTATTCATTTTTATTTGTGTCCAGAAACTTCTTGACTTCTTCCTTGATCTTGTTGTTAACCCACTGACTGTTTCATAACATGTTATTCAGTGCCCATGAATTTGACAGTTTTTGAGTTTTTTTCCTTGAGTTTGGTTTCAGTTTCAAGCCATTGTCATCCAAGGAAATACTTAATATAATTTCAATTATTTTGAATTTGTTGATGCTTGTTTTGTGTCTTATCATGTGGCCTAGTTTTGAGAATGTTTTATGTGCATTTAAAAAGAATGTATATTTTGCTTCTTTGGGGTGATATACTCTGTATATATTAGTTAACTCAATTTTATCTAGGGTGTCATTCAGTGACATGATATCCTTGTTGATTCTTTGGAAGATCTGTCCATTGTTGACAGTGGGATGTTAAATCCTCTGCTATAAATGTGTTGCTCTCTGTATCTTTCCTGAAGTTCTCCAAGTTTTTCCTTATATATTTGTGTGCTCTTATGTAGGGTGCATATATGTTTATAATGTTTATGTCTTCTCGATAAACTGTTCACTTCAGTATTATGAATTGACCTTGTCTGTCTGTTTTTATGGCCTTGTTTTGAAATCTATTTAGTCCAATATAAGTATTGTTATGCTGGCTTTTTTTCCCTTCCATTTGGTTGGAATATTTTTTCCAACCCTTTACTTTCAGTTTGTGTAAGGCCTTTGTTCTGAGATGGGTTTTTTGTAGGCAGCATATGTGCTGGTCATATTTTCTTATCCATTCAACTATCCTATATCTTTTGATGGGAGCATTTAATCCATTTACATTTAAGGTTATTATTGGTAAGTCCTTATTCATTGCCATTTCCCTCCTTTTTACATGTGTTCCTCTTTCTCTCACCCTATAAATTTATCTTCTTAAAGCAGTCACTTTAGCATGTTGCAATACTGGTTTGGTGGAAGTATATTCTTTCATCTTCCTTTTGTCAAGGAAACTCCTTATTTCACCTTCTATTTTAAATGACAACCTTGCTGAATAGTGTTGTTTTGGATGTAGGCCTTTGCTTTTCATTCCTTGGAATATTTCTTGCCATTTACTTCTGGTTTGTAGTATTTTTTTTAATACAATGTTATTTATTTATTTATTTTTAAATTTTATTTTAATTGTTGTTGCAGTACAATTTTCTATCATTTACTCCCATCCCAGCCCACCCACCCAGCCCTCCCCTCCTCCCTCCCATTTCCAGCCACCCCTAGTTTTTCATCCATGTGTCCTTTATACTTGTTCCTGTAAACCCTTCCCCTTTTTGTGGTGTTTCTATTGAGAAAGCTGCTGGCCTTATTGGAGCTCCCTTGAATGTTACTATCTATTTCTTCCTTGTTGCCTTTAAAATTCTCTCTTTGTCTTTGAATTTTGCCTTTTAATTATGATGTGTCTTTGAGGTGACCTCTTTGGTTTCATCTTGATTTGGACCCTCTTGCTCCCTGGACTTGTGTGACTTTTCCTCTCATCAAGTTAGGAAAGTTTTCTATAATTACATTTTCACATAGGTTTTCTGTCCCTTTCTCCTCTTCTTTGTCTTCTGGTATCTCTCTTATATGGATATTATTACATTTCATATTGTTCTGCAACTCCCTTAACCCTTCTTCATTCTTTTTCAGTATTTTGTTGTTGTTTTCCTCTGTCTGGGAATTTTTTCTACCTTGTCCTCCAGCTTGCTGATTTGATCCTCTACTTCATCTAATCTGATTTTGATTCCTTCTACTCTGTTCTTTATTTCAGATATTGTCTTTCTAATTTCTGCCTGGATTTTATTGATAGTTTCTATGTCCTTTTTCATACTCATATAGTTTTCAGTAAGTTCTTTGAAGCTTTCCCAGTGTTCTTTTAAATTCTCACTGAACTCCTTGAGCATCCTTATAGCCATTATTTTGAAATCCTTGTCTGATAATTTGGGTGCCTCAATTTCATTTAGCAGTCTTTTTGGGAATTCTTCCTTTCGGTTCAACTGGGGATTGTTTCTTTGTCTCCACATTTTGGATAACTCTTCTTGTTTTTCTCCTACTTGTTAGACTTAACTGCTTTGACTCCGTGTCTTTATGGTGTGACATTCTGTGTTAGGAGACCTGTGGGATTCAGTGGTGCAGTTTCCTGAAGTTTTGGCCTGAAGTTTTCTTTCTTTGTTGTGTCTTTACCTGGTCTTGGGATTAAGATGATGCTGGCTTCATAACAAGTTTGGGAGTCTTCCATCTTCTTGAAGTTTTTGAAATAGTCTATGGATGATGGGGGTTAACTTCCCTTAAATGCTTTCTGAAATTCTCCTGTGAACCTGTCTGTTCCAGGGCTTTTGTGTGTTGGAAGCTTTTTAATCACCATTTCAACTTCATCAGGTGTTATGGGTCTGTTCAGACTTTCTGTTTCTTCCTTATTGAGTTGTGGTAAATTATATTTTTCTAGAAATTTGTCCACTTCACCTAGATTTTCAAATTTCTTGGCATATAGTTTTTTGTAGTAATTTATTACAATCCTTCGTATCACTGTGGTATCATTTGTAATCTCTCTTTTATTTGTGATTGGGTTTATTTGAGTTTTCTCTCTTTTTATTCTTGATGAACCTACTTAAAGGCTTGTCAACTTTATTTATCTTCAAAGAACCATCTCCTGGATTCATTGACCCTTAGAATTGTGCTTTTAGTCTCTATGTCATTTAATTCTGCTCTCATCTTGGTTATTTCCTTCCTACTACATGCTCTGGGTTGTGTTTATTATCGTTCCTCGAGTTCTTGTAGGCATAGAGTTAGGTTGTTTATGTGAAATGTGTCTATCTTTTTTAGGTAGGCCTGTATCACTATGAACTGCCCTCTCAAGACTGCCTTTGCTGTGTCCCATAAGTTTTTGGTTGTTGTGAGTTTATTTTCGTTTGTTTCCAGAAACTTTTTTATTTCTTCCCTAATCTCCTTCTTGACCCATTCAGTGTTTAACAGCATGCTATTTAATCCCCATGAGTGTGAGTGTTTGGGATTTTTTTTTCCCTTGAGGTTGGTTTCTAGTTTCAGTTCCTTGTGTTTGGAGAAAATGCTGGATATGATTTCAGTGTTCTTGAATTTGTTAAGGCTTGTTTTGTGTCCTATCATGTGGTCTATCTTTGAAAATGTTCCATGTGCATTTGAAAAGAATGTGTATTTTGCTTCTTTGGGGTGAAAGGCTCTATGTATATCTGTTAGGTCCATTTGATTTAGGGCATTGTTCAATGCCAGAATATCTTTGTTGATATTTTATTTGGAAGATCTGTCCATTTTTGACAGTGGGGTGTTAAAATATCCTGCTATAATTGTGTTGCTGTCCATATGTTTTTTGAAGTCCTCCAAGATTTTCTTTATGTATTTGTGTGCTCCTATATTGGGTGCATATATATTTTGTATGTTTATGTCTTCTTGATGGATTCTTCCCTTGAGTATTATGAAGTGATCTTCTGGGTCTCTTTTTATGATTCTTTTTTGAATTGTATTTTTTCTGATATGAGTATTGCTAGTCCAACTGTTTTCCTCTGTCCATTTGCTAGGAATTTTTGTTTCCAGCTCTTCACTTTCAGTCTGTGTAGGTTTTTTGTTTTGAGGTCGGTCTCCTGTAGGCAGGATATATATGGGTCATGATTTCTCATCCATTCAGCTATTCTATGTCTTTTGATTGTGGAATTTGCTCCATTCATGTTTAAGGTTATTATTGATAGTTACTGATTTATTACCATTTTTTGTACCTGTGTTCCTCCCTCTTTCACTGATTTCCTTTTTGTTTTTAAAGCAGTCCCTTTAACATCTCCTGCAGAGCTGGTTTGGTGGAGGTGTATTCTTTGAGGCTTCTTTCATCTGGGAAGCTCCTTATTTGGCCTTCTACCTTCATTGAGAGCCTTGCTGAATAAAGTAGTCTTGGTTTCAGGCCTCTGGTTCTCATTAATTGGAATATTTCTTGACATTCTCTTCTGGCTTGGAGCATTTCCCTTGAGAAGTCAACTGCTAGTCTTATCAGGGCTCCCTTGTATGTTTCTTCCTGTTTTTCCCTTGCTGCCCTTAAGATTCTCTCTTTATCTTGGAGCTTTGCCATTTTAAT
>PVIA01018211.1:0-13453 GCA_004024845.1 Tonatia bakeri
TGTGGAATGACTTTAAATCACCAATAATGACAGTGTCAGCTAAGAATTTTGAGTATTTATTGACTCAGTGAAAGTCTTCTAAGGACTTTCCACCTCAACAGCCTCATGAAGTTCATTGTTTTTATGCCCTTTATCATGTCAGACATGCAGCAACTTTAAGTGTGGTGTCTCTTGCTACTTAGCCATAGATATCAGAAATGAGGTCCATCATTGGCCATGATTCTTACACATTGACAAGCCTGGAATTACTCACGTTTTACAGAGAGTGAGCCTGAAGGGAATGTACTTACTTCTAGCATCCAATTATTAACAGCTGAGTGAATTGCCTTTTTGAAAAATAAGCAGACATTCTGCACAGGCTTCTAGTGGTTGTAGAAACACAAAGGTGATCCTGAGAGGCACTGGCCTTGTGGAGTTGATATTGTGGTAATGAAATAAAGGTAGTGAAGAAGTAAACAAGCAGTACTTCAAATGGCAATTAGTCTTCTAGAGGATAGTCAAGTGGGGTGAAGTGGAGAGAGAACAGACAGGTTTAGGGCGACCTAGTAATGTTAGATGGCCAGGGAAACCTCCATGATACTGTGACATCTGAGAGAAACCTAGAGGAGGGTGAAGGAGATCATGGAAATCTCTAAAGAAATAATGTTTAAGGGAGAATGAACAGCCTGTGAGTGGACTTGGGACAGCAGGTTCACTGCCTTATTCAAAAGTCAGAAAGCCATTGTGCCCAGAATAAATGAAATGAGAAGAATGACATGAGAAGTGCAGACAGGAGCTCAATTTTCAGGCCAGTGCTCTCAAAGGGTGATTTGCGTGAAGCTAAAGAGCCTGGGACAGAAAATAGGCCAACCACATCACTAAGTGACCTGTTTAATTTTCTCAGCTGACACATCCTTCATTGCCAGACTTTCTGAACAAAAGCCTGGAGTTGCATAACCATCTGGTAAAAACTCCCTCTTCTGTGCAGACCAGCACTTTGAACAGAACTATTGTGGGACCTTATATACATTAGTGACAATTTTGGACTTTTATAATTGAGGTAAGAGTAACATGAGGATTTTGAGAAGAAAAGCAATGAACTGAATAGGTTTTTTTTTTTTTGATGTAAGTTCAAGTACAGTTGTCTCCATTTTTCCCCATCACTTACCCCAACCCCACCCATGCCCACCTCCCACTCTCCTACCTCTCTTTGGCTTTGTCCTTGTGTCCTTTATATATGTTCCTTGATGACATTTTCCCTTTCTTTCCCCATTATCTGCCCCCCTCCACCATCCCCTCTGGTTACTGTCTGTTTTCTTCAGTTCAATGTCTCTGGTTATGTTTTGCTTGCTTGTTTGTTTTGTTGGTTAGGTTCCACTTATAGGTGAGATTATATGGTATTTGTCTTTAACGACATGGCCTGACTTATTGGAAAACAGTATGGAATTTCCTCAGAAAACTAAAAATGGAAGTGCCTTTTGACCCAGCAATTCCACTACTGGGATTGTACCCTAAGGATCCTAAAAAAACAATCCAAAAGAACCTGTGCACACCAATGTTCATAGCAGCACAATTTACAATAGCCAAGTGCTGGAAGCAACCTAAGTGCCTGGCAGGAAATGAGTGGATTGAAAAACCCTGGTATATTTACACAATGGAATACTATGCAGCAGGAAAAAAGGAGCTCCTACTCTTCATCATAGCATGGATGGATCTGGAAAGCATTATGCTAAGTGAGTAGGGTTTTTCTATTTTTTTATTTTTTATTGTTGTTCAATTAAAGTTGTCACATTTCCCCTCCATTACTCTTCCCTGCTCTACCCACCTCCCATCTCTCACATTCCATCCTCTCTCCCATTGTCTTTGTCCATGGGTCCTTTATACATGTTCCTTGACTTGCCCCTTCCCCTTTTTCCCCTGTTTTGAAAGTATTCATTTCCAAGGATTCAATAGGTCCTTTCTGGGAGATTGATATGAGTGGGGTCAACAAGGCTGCAGAAAGACCAGTTAGGAAAATGTAACAATAACACCATGAAGGAGTGAAGGTGGCTTGGGGTGGAGCATTTTGTTTCTATCTACATTTTTTAGACTGACTACAGGTGTGTTGACAGTTTAGAGATTACTGCAAGAGCAATAGAAACATCAAGGATGAGGGTCACATTTCTGACTTGAACATATAGAAGGATAAAATTGTCCTTAGCTGAGAAGAAAAAGACTCTTGGAAAATTAGGTTGAAAGGTAGGAGAATTAAAATCTTTGATGGTGCACGTGTTCATTATAGGTGCCCTAATGACATCTAGGTTAGATGCCCCAGATTAGCTTAACTCATACTCTTTTGAATTTGTTGGAAAACATACAATTTAAGAAGCTGACAACTGCAGTCATGGGAATCTTTTTGAAAACAGATTTAATGTAAGAGTTGTGGAAAAGGAAAGTGGTTTTTGAGATGTGAATTATGTCTCTCCTAACACTCAGGGGTACAGGGACTACAGAGGAGATGTGGTTAGAGGGCAATTCAGTATGCATATTTCCCAGGAAGTAGTGACAAGTTCTTTGTGAGGCAGATCTTCAGTCCTGTATGGAAATTATTCTGGAAGTTCCATCTTCAGTCTGCTTTCAAATATGTAAGTAAAAACTAAAAATTATGTCAAATATGTAATTTTATTTAATATGTAAATAAGCAATTCTCTTCTGGAAATAATTAGAATTGGGTTATAAAACTTATTCTGCTTAATTGGCTTGTATAAATTAAGACAGATAGGAAAAGATGACACAATTTTTAGTGTTTTAATTACCAACAATTTTCATGAATAAAATAGTGCTGTTTTTTTCAGAAGTATTAATAACACATCTAAAGGAGTAGTCAATGACATACACAAAATTGATATGTTGATATATGATTGAAATATTTTATATTTTTAATGAGAATAATTGTAGCTATAATAATTGTTATGATCCTGATATCAAAAACAAACAAAAAACAAATAACAGATCAGTGTCCATCTATGCCATTCAGTCCAAGATCCAAGAAGTCTGATTTTTCTCAAACAAATTTTAATCAGTGTGTAAGGCTCAGAGAGGGTGTATACGTTTGGATGTGAACACCTACAATCTTAAGTATATTTTGAATCCCACTTAATTTGAATTATTAAATCATTGTTTTGTGTTTAATATTTACACTGTGACCAAAGCCAGTTCCTAACTTGTTCAGTTAAATGTTTTTCCGTCTCTTTGTGACAACACTGGACATTGCCATGTTAATCCCTGTATGTCGGTGTGTTCTGTTCAAAGTGATCACAGGAAGGTTCTGGGTTTTCTAGGCCACGCAGAAAGCATCTTCCCCAAACCATGAGAACTCCCTGGATAGAACCAAAGTCTTCTCCACATTACCTTCTTTGAGGCTACTTATTAACTTTCTTACTATTATGCATTATATAATATAAGGTCTTCTTTCTTGAAAGACGAAGAATCAACTGCTTTTTATTCCATCACCAACACACACAGATGAGCACACACTCACAAACTTTCCATCCTGCCTTTCCAGTATTTTTCTAAAGAACAATATTTAGTGTAGACTTTATTATATCTATTTAATGTTATTCACATTTGAGCCAATTAACAGAGATTTATTTAAATTTGAATCTTTGAAATATATGAAAGATGAAGAACTTACCTTCTGTGAACTGTAGAGGTGAGAGTGAAATTGTTCTGTTCATTAGACACTTGTAGTGACACAAAGTGTAGACAAAGCCCAAATTCCTCCAATCTCTTCACAGCCCCTCCTGGTTACTTTGCATTGGTGCTGGCCTCTGGTGATCACATTACAAACTGAAGCTCCCAATAGGGTCAAACCATTTTTCCAACCCAGGGTCACTCCTAGGGACCAAAGCAGAAAAAAATCAGTATCAAGTGAATATAAGGCTCTTTATTGAAAAGCCAATAAGCCTTTTAGGATGGTGAAGGCAAAGCATTAAATCTACTAGCAGCTCTTCTTAGTGACTGCACAGATTGAGAACCCATGAGGTCTACCCTCCCCAGAATGGTAAGGGAATGTGTTCATCCTCCAAGACAATTTCTCATCAAACTCAAGTCATAAAAGCTCTACAGACTTACTACTAGTATCATCCTTAATGATCTGAACTACAAGCTTTCTCACTAAAAGTGATCAAAGGCACAAGTTTTCAAGATGTCTTAGTGGTCAAATGGGCTTTGAAAGGTAGAAGTTGATGCCTGCTAATGTTGGTGTTCTAAGACAATATCATTAGTGATAATGGTGACACCAGGAAAGATCAGCTGTAATTGATGGGCAGTTTAAGTAAAGCATGAGGCAGCTATAACAACATCCATGTTTGTGACCATTTGGATCCGCCACATCTATGAGACTTTTTGGCTCCAATAGTCTGGGGTATACTGGATGTACCCTCCAAAGTAAAGGACAAGTTGTTGTGTTTATTCCTCTATCTAATCAATGTTAGAAGAATAAAAGGTGCTTTGTGAAGTTCTGGTTAGACCTGTTAAGAGAATTACATGCAGACTTGTAGGCTTTGGGACAAGGTCATGCCTTGTACAGCAATACTACAATAGCTCCTGTGCCAGATCAAATTTAATCCTCAGAGGACTGAAAGTGTCTAAATGTGAGCTGTAATGTGACAAGGTTGCTAGAATTCCTTCCTGTAATTTGTACTCACCAACATAAAGTCATGTGGGAAGAGCAGCATCCATCACAGATGGAAGTGATAGATCTGGATGAGACAAGGATAGCTGGCCAAGACCATTGGCACCTACTGTTTCAGCACTGTCAAGTGTCACATAGCTCTCACCACGGAATCACAGAAACTCACTGTCACTAGTCAACAAAGACTACATTGGTATTATAACCAAAGTTTCCAAATATATCTTTTTTAACAAAAAGAACAGAAATGCAATGAACTCATGCAAATAACTTTATTGACATATAAGCAAGAATACTCCAGAGAATTTAGAAATCTTTTGAAAGACATCAAAGTGGACAGCAAAGAGCAGTGCTGCTACTCACATGGGTGTCCTTGTGTCCATTCCCATTGTCTACAACACTGTCCCATTGCCTTCATGTGTTTCCATGAAGAGGAGACACTGCTCAGATTCTCTATGCACCTCACCTGATCCCATTAGTTATCACGTGACCACTGTTCACCCTCTGAGGGACACAGTGTCAGCTACACTGTGGACATGGTGCACATGAGACCAAACCAAGTTCGGGTTTGGTCCGAAATGTGACTTTAAGTCAAGAATAATGACAATGTTAGATCAGATTTTTGACTGTTTACTGACTCAATGCAAATTTTTAAGGACTGTTCACCTTCAGAACAAATCTATTATAGTAATGCAAAAAAACAATTTATTTTGAGTTTAACATAGAGGAGGAAGGAGAGTCACTCAGATTTTACATTCAATTCAAGGGGCACACTTGCAGCAGAATCGACAGGGTTAGAGACTTCACACTGGTAATTCCCAGCATCCTCCCTCTTGACTGGGTCTATGATGAGTCTTTGATTCTCCTTGGACAGCTTCATTCGCTCTGTGAGCTGCAATGTTGTTCCATTGAACAACCACTGGGTGGAGATCTCATTTGTGTGGCAGGTCATGATCACAGCATCCTTATTCTCTGTGACTGTGGTGTTGCTGGCTAGTAGGGTGGGTACTCTCACACGCCCTGTGAAGAAACAGAGAATGCAACTCATTGAGAATGGACTTAAGACATGGAGCCATGCTGCTTACTCAGAAATCTCAGTCACTCACAGTCCTCAGTGACTTATGTGAAGGCCAACAGAGTAAGATTTTGACATTTGCAGAAGGATAGTTGTATGCATTCAGGTGACAATATGTAAGGAGAGAGCTGCACCTCCTTGCTGACTCCATATAACTTTCAGGTGATTCCTTAACTGTTCTTCCAGACATGTGTGTCATAGCAGCACCCAGAACCCCTTCCCAGCCCATGTGTCCTATAACCTCATCGTCAGGAACAATTTTTCTCTCATTAGCTTTTCTTGATCTTTTTCTAGAACTTTTTTGACTTCAGAAAGCATCCAATTACTTATTTAAAATTTTATGTGTGTCAGGGAAGACAGGCTTGCCATCATTGTCCATCTCTAGAGCCAAGAGAAATTTACAGTAAGTGGAAAAGCATTTAGTTTTTGTTAAATAATTCATTAGGCAATAAAAAATGGCCCAATCCAGTCTTCATGACTGTAGACCTGAAGGATTTCTGTCTAAAACACTTTTAAGTCTGAAGAAGTTTTTATTTCCTGGCCTACTGATTCAATGTTGTGTTGAAATTAATCTCTATAAGGAAACAGTTACAGTTTTAACAAAATACATTGAACGTAGGAATAGAAATAAACCGTATGCTATAATAAAGGCCATACATAAAAGCCCAGAATTGACACAATATTCCATGGAGACACTAAAAATGTTTTACTATTATCATGAACAAGACATGAAAGCTGTTCTTCCACATATTCTACAGAGTACTGGAACTTGTGGCCACAACAATGACCACAACAATAAGAAGACAAACAAACCAATTAAAAAATGAGCAAAGGACCTGAACAGACACTTCTCCAAGGAGGACATACAGAGGATCCATAGATATGTGAAAAGATGCTCAACATTACTATTTATCAGAAAGATGCAAATTAAAAACACAATGAGATACCACTTCACTCCAGTGAGAATGACCATCATAAACAGAGCAACAAACAACAAGTGTTGAGAGGATGTGGAGAAAAGGGGCCCCTTAGTTCACTGTTGGTGGGATTGCAGACTGGTACAGCCACTGTGGAAAACAGTATGGAATTTCCTCAGAAAACTGAAAATGGAACTGCCTTTTGACCCAGTGAGCCAATAAATGATAGAGCAGAGTCCAAGAAATGATTTAGGAAATAGGAAATAGTACAGGCAGAAGCTGATGATCCAGAAGAATCAAATGCTCTGCCCTTGACCATTAAAGTCATTCTCCGTCCTCTAAGGACAGGTGAGGATTGGTGTCAATGCAAAATGAGTAAGTTACAGCAAATGAGAAGCACTGGCTTGCTGAAATTCTGGTGCTAGTGGGCAATTTGTGTTAGGTGGCTATGACAGAAATTTGGAAAAAACTTAAAATTCTTCTCCATGTGGAAATTATTATTAATACCACAGGGCTTAAGAAAAATTGCAAAAAGAACTAGTTTATTAGAGTAAAGAAATGCAGCTGAGATGTGGCTGCACCAGTCTGCAATCCCACCAACAGTGAACTAAGGGGCCCCTTTTCTCCACATCCTCTCCAACACTTGTTGTTTGTTGCTTTGTTTATGATGGTCATTCTCACTGGTGTGAACGGAGGCACAGAAAGCTTGTCTGCTATGGTGAGCATTCCAAGGATTCTGCATCCAGGTTCCAACTCCGAAGAAATTTTGGATCATTCATTCATTCATTCATTCAATCATTTATTTCTTCCTAACATATTAAAAGCAACTGAGTATTTGTTACTCAGGTTTCAGGGGTAGAATGGGGAATGAGAAGGCAAAATCCTTTCCTTTATATGTAGTGAGTGTGATTGCATTACAACAAGAATCAAATAAGTGATGTCAAGTCCAGTGCAGGGAGGTGTGGCTGGGCCACCTCGAACAGAAGGCCTGGGTAATCTCTGCAGTGACTCTGACTGTTACTGCAGGTAATTGGATTCTGGAGTAAAATAGATTGTTTCTCCATTTTGCTTACTTCACAAAACAAAGTATATTTCTATGATCTGAGGAGGCCTAGAGAAAAAGTATCTGAACCAATTCATTGGTTTAGGAAACCAAAGAGCCCCTCATATGGCCCTCGAGGTAGAAAAATCAAGTCTATGACTACAAACTGCACTCAAGTGACTCTGATCAGCTGCACATGGATTATGTGGTTGATTTACTAAAAGTATCTCCCTGTTTCTCAGTTTATTCTGAATGAATATTTGGCTGCCAGGTGGTCAGTGCAGCAACTGTAAAATATTTAGAGGATATGAACTAAATCTTGAAATAGAAGAGCTGCTCAAATAAGAGGCACCTCTTACTGATCAACTCCACAGAAGAATCCCCCTGGGCTAATTCCTGGTGAATGAGGAGCTTCCAGGAGCATCTTTTATTCTCAGGTTCTTTCTGGAGATGCTGATATTTTTCTGTTTCTTCCTAAGTCCCCCAGGACAGTTGGCTACTATCCAGAAACATTGTCTAACTGTGCCCTCCACACACAGACTCAAGTGATACCAAACTCCATTTGTGCCAAGATGTGACTCTTGGGCCTGAGCCAGGACTGGTGACAAGCTCAGGAGCCTTGCAACTCAGGCCCATTAAACCATTAAACACTCAGCCCTTTTGAGGAAGCCAAACCTAACCTGGCACAGGATCCCCAGAGTCCCTGGAGTCAAGATCCCTGGCACAGGGTTCTGGGAAGGGGTTTCTGAGCTGAGCTCAGTAAAAATTTCAAGGGGACTCTCAGACCATGCTCTGACCCAGTACAGCAGGGTCAGCCTCAGGTCAAGTTCATAGGAACATGCACAGGGGGCTGAACTGAGACTGGTCTCCCTCTGCTGAGTTACTCCCATCAGAATGATCCTTCTGTTGGAACTTATTGTCTGCAGGGCTGCAAGTTGGGAAGAGAACTGAGATCATAGGAAGTTTGTCTACACTCTGTGTATCCTCCATTAATTGCCAAAATTCAGCTTGAAACAAAGTGCAGAGGGCAGTGAAGGCAGAGTTAAGAGTTATCAGTCCTATGTGTGAAGTAGAATTCACACCCCCCAACACCCAAATGTCAGAGAGCAGTCACTCACGGTATACAATAAGCTGTCCAGATCCTATTATAATTTTGGAATCTTGTTGTTGGACTAACACGGTGTATATTCCCGTGTCTTTGATGGTGACCTCCTCTAACAGCAAAGACCCATCGGAACTTATTGTCACTGGTCCGTGTGCAGGACCTCTTAAGTGGTACCTTGAGGTTGCTGTAAGAAATGCAATTATACAATTTTTGTCCATGCCTTTCCTTCTGAACCACACAAGGCGTGTAGCATTGGGAGGCTTATAGGGGATATGTAGATGTACATCGTCCCCTTCAGCAGCATTTTTTGACCAAATAGCTGGTTGGACTGTGGTGGGCAAGCACCAGAAGTTGAAGAGAGAAACTAGAAAATAAGAAAAAAAAATTAATCAATATTTTTATCTTTGTATTTGGTTGGAAAGATGAGGTCCTGAATCTTTAGCAGGTCTCTGTATCTCTCAGCATTGTTCTGTGTAAGAGTGTGTGTCTCCCATGGTCAAGGTCAACAGCATGGCCACAATTACTCCACCAGCTCTGAAGCTGTTATTTTTTCTGTTTCAAATACTCTTCTCCAAGTGTTTGTTTTACTCACCCCTTCACTAAACTCAGACCCCTTCTGACCCTCAGGAGCAATTTTGAAAGACAATTTGCTGACCAATTTCTCTAAAAATTCTGTGACTTCACTTTGTGATCTGCCTCTTCTCTGTTTTTTTTTTTTTTATGTCACTTGTGGGCACCTAACCTCACATCTAGACCTTTCCTTGTCCCTTCTCCTCCATAGAACACGGACTTAATGAGAACAGGCTTCTCTGATCTAGTACCTCCAGTGACTGCAACAACTTGGAAATACATGGGGTTGAATGAATGAGTTTTCCCAGGGTCCTAGGATAAATCATAGGGTATATTTACCCATTTTTGAGGTTTGTGTAAAGACAATGCCTAGAACCCCTGGTTAAATTTTTCCTACTGCTTTCTGGCAATAATAATGATTATTATTATCTGTTTTCATAATTCAATAGTCAATGATGAATAACTGGAAATAAACAGCAATTGAGGGTAGTCTGCTTGTCATCACTTCTAGATTACAAGATTTTCCTCTTGTTGAGCCCCCTTCCTCATCCTACTCTTCCCTTTTGTCCTTTACACTCAGTTCCAAACAGAAGCCTTCCCTCTTTTCTCAGAGCACTGGGCTCTCCAGCAGATTCCAGCCAGTCTCTGTGTCATGTCCCTAGTCTATGCCAAGGAATTGTCTCCTACTTACCAACCAGCAGGAGCCCTTGCCAGTGGACAAGTCCTCTGTGAGAAGAGACTGAAAGGAATCCCATGGTGTCTGCTGCCTTCTCTGTGGTTGTGTCTTTGAGAAAAGCCTGAGGTTATGTAAGGCTCACAGGCACCTCTGCCCAGAATGGTGCAATCTGCTGTGTGTCCTACCTGTGGGCTGAGCTTTATTCTGGAGCATGTTTACTACTCTTGTCATGTGGGCTGGGGGCAGGGTTTGCACACAGGACCCTCCAATGCTCTACCATCATGTTCTCCAACCTTGTCCCTTCTTACCAGTACTAATCCCCTATATTATGCTTCCCTAGAACTCCTGAGGCATCTCTAAACCACACAGACACCCACAATCACACATGCTTATAAACACACACACACACACTCATGCTTTGTTAGAAAAAACACCAGCTTGGGGAGTCTGGGTTTTCAGGTTTCCCCACAGCTCCCTGTCAGGTGCTCAGTAGTCTTTCCACAGTCTCTCTCACATTTGACTTGTCCCTTCAGAACAGGAGTTCTTGAGCTAACTCTGAAAAACCTGTCACAAGGATGTCATCTCTGCTGTGCATCACATCATTTGTGAAATATTGTAAACGTGGCAATGCCCTGGTGACAACTTAAAAATGCAGCTTCAGCAGCTGTCCAGCAAATTTGGTTGCCCAATGAAAATGAGATCTCTTTATGTAAAGGTAGAACCACTTCTCTAGCTCTCCTGTGCAGAGGGGATGCCTTTGGTTCTTATTAATCTGCTGATTCTGATTGGCTCTCAGGAGAGGTTGATCCTACTGGCTTGTAGGGTATATTTGCAATAATATGGCTCATGGGGGCTCCTGTGTCCCTGAGAGGATGACACACTAATGCCAGCATTGGCCACCACTGTGTCTTAGCCTTTGTTGTATCAGCACCACAGAAAGTGCCTCATGTATCCTAAAAAATCTCTAATATTTCTGTTTATGACACAGAAACCCAGCTGGGCATTGGGTCCTCCCCATGTTGTTAAATGTTCTGATAATTTTTTATTTTTTCCCAGCAGGAAGGTTACAGAGATGAAACTGGCAGTGAAAAGGGTCAGCCTTGTGATAATTTCAATGGGGACCCCTCTTCTATGTCAGGTTGTCACTAGACTAGCTTTTACTCCCAGGATCAAAGACTTAAAACAAGAACTCTCAGTAGGATGTGAAGATTTGGGGTATGAAGTGGGAAGTGTTTTGAGTGTCCCAGGAATAAAGGCCTCTGGTGAAATGTCAGATGCCTGTGGGCTTCCTGGTTCTCAGGGGATGACTTAATGTACAACACCCACTCCACATGTGTTTGTTGGACCTATTTTTGGGCTCTCTGGCTGTTGGAACAATGTCTAAGTTCTGCCCGGGTGGCTTTCTTATGGTCACTAGAGGCCCATGGATGATGCCAGGCATGGGGTACAGAACAGCGCAGAAACCTTCAAGAGAGGAGATGCTCTCAGGCCCCATCAAAATAAAAAAAAAAATTAAAAAGTCCAAACCTTTAGAGCAATGTAATGAGATTATCTGAGCCATAACAACCACATATGCCTGGGAGGAAGGTTTCAAATCCTGTGAAGAATGGCAGTTTTGCAGCATAATCTGTACATTATAATCAAAGTAGAAGTAAAAAAATGTTGCATAAATTCCATTAGTAGGTGAGAGAAAACATAGCAGGGAAATCTCTAGTATTGGAAAAAATGCAAAATGAAGAAACATATTTTTTTACTTTGGTGGTTACAGGCCAACTCACATCTACAGGACACAGAGAAGGTGTGCAGGGGTTCAGATAACATAAAAAGTTCTGTAGTCTCATACACCTGTTTAAGACTCTGTGCTTTTGAATGGTCCAGCAAAGAAAATCACTCTGATGTGTCAAAGCTATGCTATTCAAGATAAAAAGAAAAAGAGGATCAGGGCTCACTGAAGGTAAAGACTGACCTTTGCTAAGGAAAATAGAGGCCTGGGATATGACAACCTGCCATCACCTGCCCAGCCAGAAATTTCTGATCAGACTATCCTATGAGGCTTGCCAGGCCTGCCATGTGGCCCCCTGAACTTGTCAGGGTTGCTGCACAGCCCCTTTTTGTTAATAATCTCTAGGAGTAGCAGGTGGGAGAGAGCAGTCAACAGGGAGGACCCAAGAAAGGCCTGTCAAAGCAGGGGATGCAAATAGGGCTCCTGCTCCATTTTCTTAGCAAAAGCCAGGTTCCTGTGTCTAATTCCTGTGTGTCTCTATGTTGTCCCCTAGAGAACAGAAGTAGAACTGCAGACAATGTCAGATGCTGCAAAGGGACACTGATCAGTACAGGGTGAGCCTGTTGAAAAGGCAGCCATTGTCCAGAGTACTGAGTCCAATGTCTGGAGAACTGTCCCACCATGGGAATATGCTGTTTCAGACAGAGCTCTCTGCTTTTAAGTGCCCCTAAAGAGGGCCTGGTAAAGTTTATCCTAAGGTTTTTGGAGGAGGGTGCTGGTCTGGAAAGTTCATTCCCCAAAAGGCCCTGTGTGTCCTCCATCACTACATTGGGGTGTTGCATGTAACTCATTTGTGTTCCTGTCTGCCCACAGGGCCCAGGAGCTGGAAGAGCTCCACGTGAACACTAACCAGGGGCCTTGTGTATTCTTTTGTTAGGGACAGAGAGGTTCTCATAGAAACCTCAGCCCCTTGAGATAGAAGCAACCACAAGAAGTTTCCTTTGTTCCCCAGGACATCATGACCTACACAGATGTCTTCAGAAACAACAGGCAGGTGTCCCACAGACCAGGAATTCTAGGAATGGAAAGTCTTCCCTGATTCCTATAAGGTCAATGTGTGCTCTTTCTTCCCCTGGTAGTAACTCTACCAGGGATTCAGGATCTAGAGTTTCTGTCAGGTCAGGTATCTGTGAGAACGGGAAGAACACAGGCCCTGGGTGACAAGACATAACTCACAAGGTGGGACTATGCAGGGCTGTGATTTTGGGGGAAATAAAGTGTGACTCAACCCCCACTGTGAAGAGGTTACTTTCCTTCCTTCTGACTGTATGAAAAGTAAAAGCCTGACACTATGTTATCCCCAAGCAGATGATGTCTTCCTGTCATGCTGATACCAATGTCTTTATGTCTATAAGAAACATAACAACAAAAGATTAAAAGCAAACAAAATATAACTAGAGATAATGAAATTAAGAACAATCTGACAGTATCAGAGGGGAGGTGGGAGGGGATAATGGGGGATAGGATTTTCAGAAACAACTATAAAGGACACATGGACAAATCCAAGGTTGGGTGGAATCAGGGGAGGGAGGTGGGTTCAGCTGGGGTAGTGGGGAGTATTGGGGGGAAATGCAGGTAAGTGTAATTGAGCAATAAAAAAATAATTTTAAAATTTGTGTATCAAAAAAGAAGAG
>PVIA01018212.1:0-13444 GCA_004024845.1 Tonatia bakeri
TAAGTTCTTTAGCTTCTACATTTCCCATACTATTCTTGCCCTCCCCTGTCTATTTTCTATCTATTGTTTATGCTACTTATTCTCTATATCTTTTCCCTCTTTCTCCTCCTCCCACTTCTCTGTTTCTAATCCTCCAAGTGATCTCCATTTCTGTGGTTCTGTTCCTGTTCTAGTTGTTTGCTTAGTTTGCTTTTGTTTTAGGTATGGTTACTAACTGTGAATTTGAAGTCTTTCTTTACTGTTCATATTTTTAATCTTCATTTTCTTAGGTAAGTCCCATATATGAAATTATTACATTTCATATAATAAGGGCTTGGTGATGATGAACTCCTTTAACTTGGCCTTGTCTGAGAAGCACTTTGTCTGCCCTTCCATTCTAAATGAAAGCTTTGCTGCATAGAGCAATCTTGGATGTAGGTCCTTGCCTTTCATGACTTGGAATACTTCTTTCCAGCCCCTTCTTGCCTGCAAGGTCTCTTTTGAGAAATCAGCTAACATTCTAATGGGAACTCCTTTGTAGGTAACTGTCCCCTTATCTCTTGATGCTTCTAGGATTCTTGATGCTTCATTTTTACCTCGGCTCATGTAATTATGATGTGCCTTGGTGTGTTCCTCCTTGGGTCCTACCTCTTTGGGACTCTCTGAGCTTCCTGGAATTTCTGGAAGTCTATTTCCCTTGCCAGATTGGGGAAGTTCTCCTTTATTATCTGTTTAAATAAGTTCTCAATTTATTGCTCTTCCTCTTCCCCTTCTGGTACCCCTATAATTTGGATGTTGGAACGTTTAAAGGTGTCCTGGAGGTCCCTAAGCTGCTCCTCATTTTTTTGAATTCTTGTTTCTTCATTCTTTTCTGTTTGGTTGTTCCTTTCTTCCTTCTGGTCCACTCCATTGCTTTGAGACCCAGCTTTCATACCATCACTATTAGTTCCCTGTATATTTTTCTTCATTTCACTTAATGTAGCTTTCAATTTTTCATCTAATTTGTGACCAAATTCAACCAATTCTGTGAGCATCCTGATCACCAGTGCTTTGAACTGTGCATCTGATAGGTTGGCTATCTCTTGGTCCCTTAAAGAAATTGGCTCTGGGGCTTTCAATTCTGTTTGAGCCATCTTTTTTATTTTTTATTGTTCTTTGGTCTGGTTGCAGGTGTTACGTATAAGCAGGGGAGCCTTAGGTGTTCACCAGGGTGGGGCACCCCAGTCGCTGGGTTGTGACGTTGTATGTGGGAGCGGGGCCTGAGAGGGAACAATGGCGCCTGCTCCACTTTCTCTAGGACTTCAGTCCCCTTTGCCAAGCAAGCAAATTGGGCCCTTCTGGTGCTGGCTCCCGGGCAGGTGGGCCTGTGTACTTTCTCGGAATCTGTGGGCTTCCCCGAGGAGCCTCCTGTGAGGCTGAGAGAATCTCCTGGCCTCAGCTCCCACAGGTGTTTTCAATCGGTGCTCTTAGGCTTTGTTTCCCGGCAGCGCTGGGTCCCTGGGTCGCGTGGTGTGTGTAGCTGCCCGTTTTCGCTTAGTTTGTCTGCATGCGAATGTGTGGCTGCAACACACTGGGTCTCCTCATTGCCTCCCGTGCCCAGGGTCTGCCACTGGTCTGTCAGCTGCTATCTGTGCTCTGCATGCCCTTGTCTTTCAGCTACTGCTTTTTTCTGCTGGGACCCCTCTCTGTAGGCCTCCAACTCCACCCCTCCTTACTGGTCTGGATGTACGGTAGTCAGACTTCCATTAGGTTCATTTGTCTGTTCTGGTTGTTTCTTGTTTCTCAATTTTTGTTGTCCTTAGTTTTGGTTGCGCAAGGAGGCACAGTGCGACTACCTATGCCTCCATCTTGGCTGAAAGTCGTGTTTACATTTTTTAAATTACCAGGGACTGTAGTACAAGTTTTATTATCTATTTTTGAATTTATGTTTTGAAACTTAAAAACACATTTTAGAATATTGCTATAGAAGTGAGTGCTGAGTACTACCTAATTGTAGGATATGTTTTGCCAAGCTGTTTTAAGTTTTGAATTTTCTTGAATTTCTATTTGTGGGATACCAGTATGTTAAATACACAGATGGTAAACAGTGAGGTCAGTTCTTAAGAGCTCTAAAAAAAAGCAGGCAGTTATATTTTTGGTGAGGATTTTGGAGTGAAAGTAAAAGCCTCAAAGAATGACAGCTGAAATACGCATTTAAGGTGAGGAAGCCAGGGCTAGGCACTGGGACAGTGACTCCATTTGTAGTTTCCCATTGTCAGGAAAAGTCAGCTTGACCCCCACCTCTTGGCAAAGCCCCATTCTGACTGTGGCCCCGCAGAGAGCTCATGGCAGCTACCACTCCGATTGGCAGTGGTCAGTGACATAAGAATTGAGCCCTCCAGTAATTACTGAGATGTGACTCTCTGGGTTGGTATCCTCCTGTGTCTGGAGACACAGTGGAATTGTGGAGTGAAATGAGCTACAGAGTTCTCATTTTTACACAGAACACAATCTTTTCTGAACTGGCTGGTGTGGCCTAGTAAGTTGGAGTGTTGTTCTGTAGCTGAAAGGTTGTGGGTTTTATCTCCAGTCTAGGTGCATGCATTTCCCGGTCCAGGAGTATATAGGAGGCAACCAGTTGATATTTCTTCCTCTCCCTTCCTCTCTCTCTAAAAAAGCAAGGAAAAAAATGTCATTGGGTGAGGATAAAAAAAACCCCAAACAAACCAGCATTAGTGGCTAATGCTGTTGGAGCACTTGCTGTGCTGGGCCTGCTGTCTGTACTTTACAGTCTTATCTCACTTACTCCTCATGCCAGCCTTTTCATGTTAGGTTCAGATGACCCAGAATTTCCATTTTTTGTGTCGTTGCTGAGCTCAAGACCTTCTCAATTGGGAATTGTTCTAATTACCCCTGATTGAACTGTATGCCACGGGTTTCTATACTGTGTCTTACATACCAGATTTTGCTTAATATTTCTCAAATACTAATCATAGCAGTTCCCTCCCAAAGTCTTAGCTGGCTTCACTTCCCTTAGGGTGAAGATCAAACTTCAGCCCAGCACAGGTCTCTTTCTCAGGACTGTCTGCCCTACTTCCCTGTATAAATCATCAGTGAAAGCACACACTTGTTTTCTTGTCCCTAAGACTATGCTCAAACTCTTTTCTCCCACATGGCTTCAAATCAGTGCACCTCCTTTCTGCTTTCCCCTTTTCAGAAGAGTGTGTCCTCCACTTTCACATTTGAGCAGCAGGCATGGCTTGTATGTGCACTGCCATGTGTAATTCGTTAGCACTCTCATTGTCTTGAAATGTAATGAAGTCATTTACATTTGACTTTTCTAGAGCTCATTCCTGTTCTGCAATTAAATTGCAAACTAAGGATGAACCAGAACTTAAAAATCCCCCCACAGCACCAAACCCAGTGCACAGAGTAGGCAGTGGACAAATATTTGCTTTTGATTAGAATTCTAAAGAAAGTCATTACTCAAGATAAAGAAGCTTTGTGTTCCTGTGTGAGAACATAGTATTCCTGTTTTGCCAACCTTCTTGTTCTTTGCCTTCTAATCTTGTTCATGAGAGGTTTGCTCAGAACCAAGCAAGTGGAACAAAGAAGCTAGTGGAATGAAACTTCCTAAGGTTTCTATATAACAGTATAGTGAAAACACTGGCATCATCATCATTAAAAATGTAAGCTTGGAATTCTGGTTGCATGCATAATTAACTATTTTGTATTATTTCTTGTAATGTATATGATGTGGACCCACTCCACAGATTTTCCAGTAGCTGTTGTTGATAGACTCAAGGAAATCGGAACTGAGAGTGGCTTTGCCACTCTCTGGTCAGCATTCTTCAATAGTCTCCCTTGTGTAAATGCGCTTGAATCTGCAAAGTGTCTGGGTCTACTCTGCTTACTAGAACAAAACAAGGTGGGAAGCAGAGGCTGCCTCTCACAAGACATTCTTAGACCCAGGGGCTCCTACCTCATTCTCTAGTATGCATTTTATTCTGAGACCTTGGTCTCATTACAGTTTAAATTTTGTTCTCTTACTTTAGGTGCCTATTTAATTGAGAACATTTCAGTGAAAAAAAATGTTTAAAACACTGAAATTGTAAAGAATCTGGGGTCATGCAGAGGTTTTAATTAATCCCTGTGATGAATGAATGAATACAACACCCCCATGCAGGGCTGCCTTTTCATGATCTCTCAAGGCCTTTATCCCATCTCCATCAGCACAGAGCAGCTTAATTTTTTTGGCCAGTTGCACTGTGAGTTATGCTACTTTTCAAGTTTTGACTCTGTATAATCAAGAGGGTGAAGCCAGAGTAAGCAGGTTAACTTATTTCTGTGCTATTTTTTGCATGAAGCATTAAAAATAGCACCAACATGGTCATCTGTTTTACTTTTTATAGGCTCTGTCATCGCTTTAATTGGCTGTTGTTAGAACAGATGTTTTAAAAGGAATATTTTGGCATGACTGTATTTGTTTACTTAATTTCTGATGACTTGAAGAACATTTATATCTACATATTTTTAAAAAAAGAACTGTGGGCCATGGGAGCAGAGCAGCCTACGAGCCCTTTACAGACCTGGTCTGGTCCTGATCCTGGGGAGGGATAATGAGATGGCTGGGGTGAGCTGTACTGGGTGAAGAGGTTGAAGAAAAGGAACCATAAACTTGGAAAGCTAGGGGCAGCATGCAGAAATCTCCCCATTTACAGTTAGCAGATGTTTAATAGCAATCCAAATGTCAAATGACCTTGAAAGATGGCTTTTAAAAATACAAAAGCCAAGTTACCATTGTTTTGGGTTTTTTTTTTTCATTTTCCATTTTATTTATTTATTTTTATTTTAATTGTTCAAGTACAGTTTTCTGCCTTTTACCCCCATCCCAGCCCACCCCCCCAACCATCTCCACCTCCCTCTCTTTACCACCCACCCTTGTTTTTGTCCATGTGTCCTTTATACTTGTTCCTGCAAACCCTTGCTCTTTTACCCCGAAGTTACCCCCCTCTCCTCTCTGGTCACTGTCAGCCTGTTCTCAATTTCAGTGTCTTTGGTTATATTTTGTTTGTTTGTTTTGTTGATTAGGTTCCTGTTAAAGGTGAGATACTATCATATTTGTCTTTCACCACCTGGCTTATTTCACTTAGCATAATGCTTTCCAGTTCCATCCATGCTGTCACAAAGGGTAGGAGCTCCTTTCTTTGTGCTGCATAGAATTCCATTGTGTAAATGTACCATAGTTTTTGATCCATTCATTTACTGATGGGCACCTAGGGTGCTTCCAACACTTGGCTATTGTAAATTGTGCTCTATGAACATTGGGGTAAGGTAAGTAAAATTAAAAAGAAAATTGTTAACTTGTTTAGACAGAGCTTATGAATCAATTAAGTCAGTAGGGAACTGACTTCAGACTTGGACATGAGCATGGTTCATACGCCATATTCAGTGATTTAGTAATCCAGTGATTATTTTTGGTTCTTTGAATGTGGGCAATGATAGAAAAGCTTATCAATACTAACTGTCAAAAAAAGTTTTGCTTTCATGTTTGGGCCACAATATACTTCCTGAATTGCTACTTCATAATAATTTTTGTAAAATATTATAACAGAATTTTGAAAAATTTTAGTTTCAGAAAAAGTCTCTAAAGATGAAAGGATTATTTTAAGTCTTCTTTATTCTTTTATACTATTTAAATTCTCTGCCTTTTAAAAATTTTGAATAGGTCAGGTAACTCCATTGGTTAAACCTAAAGCAGACATCAAATAAGTCAATATAATATCATCAGTGGAAATGGTCATATTGAATCCTGTAGTCTAGCATATTTCCTACTGGTTAATTGATACATTATCTGGTTTGGGGCTGTACCATTATGATTGTATGGAAAATGTGTTATAGTAAGCCAGATAGATGCTGCTGAACTTGTAATTGGACTTTCTAGGTGTGTACATCTCTTACTTCCAAGCAAGTGAGCATGTTCTGTCATTCAGCCGCTTTCAGCTTTAATCTTCTTGCCATGCTTTAAGCGTGATGCTTGTTTGGTGAATAACAAGTAATCAGTAACTGTCTAATTAATGAATTGCCAAAAGAGTTTACAAGTGACCAGATGCCATTTGTACATAGGGAATAGCTTGTTGATGGAGTGCCACCTGTTTTCATGGTGTTATTATCTGTAAGTTTTAATTGATAGCCAAGCTGTTTAATCTCTCTAGTATATTCAAGTCCTAAATTGGTTTTCTTGGATTTTGTGACTTTTATTTTCATGCGATATCTTAAACTATTGGAGATCAATTGATCAATCTATTTTTCCCTTGTGTTTTTTACTCACTTAAGCACCTTACACTTAATAAAATATTAAACCTTCTCTGGTGTGAAAAATTCTACAAATCAAAGCACATGGTACAGTAGAACATATCTATGGATCATATTTTCTTTTGTGATCATTATTTTTATGTTACTGGGGGATGAGTGGAAAGGACTCAATTCTTAGGCAGTTCCTACTCTTATATGAAGGGAAAGGTCTAGAATGATGAAAATTATTCTTGTCAAGTTTATGATTCTTGACCTTTATAGAATAATCTCTATCCCAGCTAATTAGCAAAATGAAAGTGCAGTTTCTTTGAAATGCCGTCACTCATCACCTTCAAAACAGCTTTAACTCTTTAAAGCCTATGTTACATCAAAATTGACACTAAAAGCCTCACTTTCACAGAATAGTAGAAATGACATTTCTAGTTTATTTCTGGAGAAATAAGCACAGAAGTCTTCCTACCAGTGATTATAGAACTAGTTTAATAGCTGAGTGGTACTAGAGTATTTTTCAGCAAAGTGTACTGGTAAACCACTCTGGCAACATTTATCTAATTATGTTTTCCCTGTTAAAAAATGGGGTGGAGGGATCGAGCAAAAGGAAAAAGGACTCATGAACATAGACAGCAGTGTGATGATTCCAGGGGGAAAGGAGGTATAAGGGGTTTAAGTGGTAATGAAAAAAATACAATACAAATTTTAAAAAATGTATCTAAAATGAAATAAACCCTGCATTGAGATATCCTTCTGTTTAGAATTCATAACTAAATTTTTATTATATTTATTCTATTCTGATATCAGCCACTTCAGAATCACTTTTTCAAAAATATTGGTAATAAAGGGAGAAGATGCTTGATTCCTTACGTGACCAAATTAAAATTCTCAGGTTTACAGTTTTTCTTGTATTTGCATTTCTAAATTTCAATTTTTTTCCATGTAGATTTATGTCAGAGGTGCTTATCTCCTACTTTGGTGACTTTTTTCCAGTTAACTAACTTGATTTCATGATATAAATATATACAGAAACTGTTGCAATTGAAATATTCTGAGCAATAATAATTTTATTGACTTGGATGCCTGAGTTGCCTTGATTTTATTTGCAGTGTTTTCTTGCAGTGTTTAAAATAACTGACAACCCTTAGATCATTGCCATAAGTTCATGGTTAAAAAAAAGGAACGGAGAGGGAGAGGAATGGAAAAAATGCAGTCTAAATTACAAACTGCTTGTAGCAGTTACAAGAGAGCAGTTAACCCAAAACACTTAAAATATGGTCATAATATTGAGAATTAAAAATAATTTTACTTGGAGAGGACCTCGGGAGCAAATACCAAATGTCCAAATAAGCATAAAGTGCATCGATGGAACTGTTTTGCTGTATACACAATTTCAAGTGTTACTTTGTGGAAGGGTATTCATTCTGTGGGTTTGCCTACAATTTGGGGTGACATAGCAATCTTGTGACCTCCCAGTTTGCTTTGGAGTGCTCTGTTAACAAGGTCAGATGCTATTTCCTCTGAGGGAGTTGGGGCTCCTCCTTGGCTGCCCCAATTAGAGTGTTTACCCACAAGTTATCTGGCCTCCCAGGTGTCACTGGAGGAGCCATAGACCTTACTGATAAAATGTGTCCCCACCTCTGCTCCCAGTGGAGCTCCTGGCACAGCAGCATGTGTCCTGTGCAGATAACTTCTGGCCATTGCCTATTGCTGTGCTGGTGAAGACCTCTAGCTCCAGCCCCCTGCCAAGTGAATTCTGTGTGGGTCACGTGGGTTGTACTTTAAATCAGACCATCTGTGTTAGTTATCTAGTGCTGTGTAGCAAATTGCCTGCAAATTTAGTGGCTCAACACAACAATAAACATTTTTCACACAGTTTCTGTGGGCCAGGAATCTGGTCTTCTGTGAGGTTTCAGTCACAATGTTACCAGGACAGTCAGGAGGGCCTGCTTCCCATGTGGCCCTTTGGAGGCTAGCAAACTGGTGCAGGCTCTTGGCAGGAGGCCTTGGTTTCTTGACATAGGAAGTTCCACAGGTCTACTCAAATGTCCTCACATCATGACAGCTAGTTTCCTCCAGTCTTATGCTGTCATTTCTGCAGTATCCTGTTTGTTACACAGGTCAGCCCTATTCATTGTGACTGCACCAGGTAACAGACAGGAAACAGGACTCACTAGGGTTTGCCATACCATCCCAAACATACCTTCCAATTGGTAAAATCCATTTTATAATCTCATCATTAGCTTAATGATGAACAAGCTGCTTACTGAGTACAGGTACTTATATAATGAATTATATTCTGTGAAGCTTGCAGAGGTGGCTGCTTAGACATAATAAAGAAAAGCTTCATTCTTGCAAAGTGCATGGTGGAATCATTTTATTCAAACATTATTCTTTTTAAATTAGTGATAACACTTAATCTTGTTTCTACATAGAAGAAAATAAAATCACCTTTAATTCTACCCTCCATAGTACCAAAATGCTTTTAGTCTTTTTTTTCTATGTAGCGCTTTTTCCCTCTGTGCCTGTGTGAAGCAGATGCACCCCTCTATACCTATGTGTGTAGTTATAAAATGGGATCATACTGTACTATTTTATAACCTTATTTTCCACTTACAGTATCATGGATATTTTTGCATGTCATCAAATAATCGTTTTCAACCTCAGTTTAATGTAAGCCTATTCTTCTGCCATAAGATGTATTATAGTTTATTTAGCTTCTCACTATTGTTGGACATTTAAGTTACATCCTAACTTTTCCTCTTAGGAGCAGTGCTATGGTGGTCGTGTGTATTAAATCTTGCTCTGTAGCCTGTGTTGATTGTTGGCATAAATTCCCAGACCTGAACTGCTGGGGAAAAGAACACAGGTGCATTCATGGTTTTGATTCTTTTTATCAAGAGTCCCCTCTCCATGTCTTTAGAGTTAACCTTCACTTGTCAGAGTTTGCAGGTGATCCTTCCCAAGCACTGAACTCAGCGTGTCAATGTGAGTCTTTGTCAACTTGATAGATTAAGAAATAGAAAAAGATAGAATTTGTTTATCCAGAGTATGCCTCCCTTAATAGAAAGTCAGTTAATTCCTAATTGTCCACAGACATTGCATGGAGGCAGTGGGAGGAGGTTGGGAGTAGCCTGGCCATGTGGAATGAACTGCCAAGCAACTCAAGCAGAAACCTGAGCAGCCTCCCCTGCAAGAAGCTATTTTCTTTACCTGCACTATTGCCAGTAAATTGGAAAATTGACTGTTTTATGGTCCATCCCTCATTTCTCTCTGTTCTCCCCAAATGTGAAGGTTCTGCCAAGCCACAGAACAGGCAAGAGCCAAGAGTAGAAACACTGGGGTACTTGTCCTTAGTGTGATCAGTTTATCCTCAGAGCAATGAAGGCGGCCATGTCCTTTGCTGACTGCCATGAGTTATTAGGATGGCATTTTGATCACATCTGTTCTCAGATTTTGTGCTGGTTAACTTAGGACTCAGTGATCGACAGACCTTGAAACCCAGGCTAGTGACTGATGCCTCTGAGTACAGGACAGCTACTTGTTGGCCCTTTGAATAATTCTGTTCCAGGCCCTAGAAGGGCAGGAATGGGAAGGAGAAGAGAACTACCATATTAACTCCTGACTCCAACTTGCCAGGCATTGCTCTTGTTTTTATTCTTAATGACTTCCTCTCCTCTCTCCAAAAAAGAAAAAGACAGACATTTTGTAGGCATTATTTTATTCAGGTGACAAAGTAGTCACAGTCACAAATAATGTCCAATTTAAAATTTTTTCTTACATGTGAACTTTATGAGCAAGTAAATATTTTTTCATTTGCTGTTTTTGTTTTCTCTGCCTTGATTCAAGGGCTTTGCAGCCCTTAACAGCCTATGCACATTTAAATGGTTTGAGGTTTCAGTATGCGTTTTTATAAACCTAAAGAAAACATTCAACTTTTTTCATTGAGGGGATAACATTTCACATTTTTGTTATGAACTGGAACGTGATTTTGGAATCTGTCACTGAAGAATCCATGTTGTCTCTGTGCAGTTTTGAATTACTTAGAGACCATTTTGATGAAGAGTTGTTCCTAACTTATTTTACTGTTTTGTTTTTCTTCTTGGAGCTGTTTTCTGTTATTTAAGAATACTGGACACAGGGGAAGGTTGAGGGTGGTTGAAACTGGCTAACACACCTCAAATGTCCACCCAGTTGCTTTGATGTCTCCTGTGGGAGAAATCTGCCCCAAGGGCATGCTTTTCAGAAGGCCCAACTTCCAGTGCTGATGCCTTAGATGTTTAGCAAATACTGCTTAAAGAAGACATTTTTACTTTTCAAAGTGTTCAGAATATTCCACAGATACTGTTTTGTTAAATTCTCCCTAGGTCTCAAAGGAGACCTACATTGATTTTACTGAGGAGAAGGGCAGAGATCTAAAAGGCTGTGTCCCATAAGAACTCTCTTATTTTCCTCTATTTCCTTGTCTTTACCAAATTCTTATCCAAATATATCTACAAGCAAAGGCATAATTCAGAAGCATCTATTCTACCAAGGTCTTAAGCAATAATTTGAGAATTAGAGTTACCTTTTTTAAAAAATTAAACTTGGACTCTCCATACTGGACAAATGAGTGTGATCTTAAAATGTCCTTGGTGAAAGAGAAGGGTTTGCTTCTATAACATTACTTCATTGAAGCTCTGGTCTCTTGTTGAACAAATGATGAATGCAGGTTTTCCTGAGATTTTTGAGATGGTATGTGTGGAAATCTAAAAGAAAGGCCTGGAAAAGAATTTGAAACCAAAAGGCACTTAAAATGCTGGCAGGGCTAGGTCCAGATAGGACCTTGCAGGAGAGAAGGAAGTGAAACTGCTTGGGGGAGGGAGGGACTCTGATGCAGACAGCCTGGGGCTGAAGGGGATCTTGAAGGGGCCTGGAGCCACCTTCCAGCAGGTGCACTAAGCTCAGGTCACCTTATGAAAAGAAATAGAGCTGATTTTAAGAGGCTTCCAGGTGAGCAGTGGGCTGTGAATACCTCCACTGGTAATTCAACTTTACTCTCTGGAAATTGTTATTTGTTTGGAACTTGCTTCTTTCTAGGTTACTCCACTGCTTACTTTCCTCTACATCTCACTGGTATCTCTTGAGTTCTGACACCTGCAATTTTTTGCAAACTCATTATAGCATAAATGAATTTTTATTTTGATACTTGATTATAGGTGAGACCATATTGTGATTTTTTTTCTGAAAGAAGAGATCTGAAAAGTATATCAGAAATAATCTGTAGGATTTTACCCTGAGTGGTGTGGCTCAGTGGGTTGAGTGTCATCCTGCAAACTGACTACTGGTAAGATTCCTGGTCAGGGCACAGGGCTGGGTTGCAGGTCCATGGTTGGGGGTGCATGAGAGACAGAGTTTCTCTTGCACATTGATGTTTCTCTCTCACTCTCCCTCCCATGCCATCTCTCTGAAAAATAAATAAATAAAATCTTTAAAAAAAGAAAAGACATTTAGTATTTAAAATGCATTTTATATGAATGATTGATGTTGAGTTAAAGTTGTCCAGGTGAGCTGTTTACCCTCCAGGAAGATAACATTTATTTTTGGTCTCATATTCATATTCTGTCTCTACCTCACCATGCCTTCATCCTGTCCCTTGTCACTACTCCATCCCCTCCACCTGCATCACTTCATCTCTTCCCTGTTCACCCCAGGTCCCATAGAGAATTAATTTTATTTCTTTTCAGTGTATTTTGGACTTAGATTCTGTAAACTCTCCCAGGCTCGGATTTCTCCTCACTGTCCTGTTTCTTGGCTTTGTAGGAGAGCTGTTTTCTCCATGTTAGGCCTTATCATTCCATCCACAGGATGGCTTAGGAGGAATGGGAAGAAAAACTGGTGAGATCCAAGGCTTTATGTTGTGAGCACCCTTTGACCACTAAAGAAATGTCAAATTTGCTATCAGAGTTAAATTCAAAATGAGTCACATCCCCCTGTAAGTCCCTGAGTGAGCCAGGGCCTTATCTCTAGTTTTCCTGAGACCATACTTTTAGTGTGAAAGCATTTCTTGATTTACATTTCCTTTGACTGCATCTGAAAAGACTTGTTGGCCTGACAACAGTTGCTATGGAGATGATATTTATGGTTTCTTCTGTGGGCAGTCACAAGAAAGCTTAAGGTGCTTCTTTATTCAGGGTGTGGAACAGGTTTTGTTATAAGGCACATGAGAGTGACTCAACCTTGTTCTCTCCTGGTTATAGTCTGGGTTCTTTATGACATACATTTCAACTGTCGTAGTCATTGTAATTTGCCAATACTGCTTTTAATTTTCTTTTTTTTAAAGTATATTTTATTGTTTATGCCATTTTCCCCATTTTTCCCTCCTTTATTCCTCTCTGTCCTGTACCCCTCTCCCACCAGCATTCCCACCACCCTTGGTTCGTGTCCAAGCATCATACATATAAGTTCTTTTGCCTCTACATTTCTTATATTATTCTTAGCTTACCTCTGTCTATTTTGTACCTACCATTTATTTATGCTTCTTATTCCCTGTACTGTTTCCCCCATTCCCCCCTCCCCCTCCCTGCTGATAACCCTCCATGTGATCTCCATTTCTGTACTTCTGTTCCTTGTCTGGTTGTTTGCTTAGTTCATTTTTGTTTTTGTTCTTTTAGGTTCATTTGTTAATAGTTGTGAGTTTGTTGTTATTTTACTGTTTATATTTTTTATCTTCTTTTTCATAGATAAATTCTTTTAACATTTCATATAATAATGGTTTGGTGATGATGAACTCCATTAACTTGACCTTATCTGGGAAGCACTTTATCTGCCCTTCCATTCTAAATGATAGCTTTGCTGGATAGAGCAATCTTGGATGTAGGTCCTTGCCTTTCCTGACTTGAGTACTTTTTTCCAGCCCCTCCTTGCCTGCAATGTTTTATTTGAGAAATCAGCCGATAGTCTAATGGGCACTCCATAGGTAACTCTCTCTTTTCCTCTTGCTGCTTTTAAGATTCTCTCCTTATCTTTAATCTCAGGTAATGGAATTATGATGTGCCTTGGTGTGTTTCTCTTTGGTTCAACTTCTTTGGGACTCTATGAGCTTCCTGGACTTCCTGGAAGTTTATTTCTTTTGCCAGATTTGGGGAAGTTCTCCTTCATTATTTTTTCAAATAAGTTTTCAATTTCTTGCTCTTGTTCT
>PVIA01018213.1:0-13450 GCA_004024845.1 Tonatia bakeri
GTAAAAATGTCATGGAAGGGAGGTAGCAGGTGACTCCTGAGTGTCTTTGGGACACTGTGGAATGCAGTATCACTCCTCCCACTCCCTAAGAAACTTGGCCTGTTAGCGGCCTTCTCCCAGTGGGTGAACACATCTCATGTAAGGAGTAAATGTTCACTCATTTAGGCTCTGTTCTCTTCCCTGTTCTACCCTATCAAGTTCTCTTTTTGGACAGGCCTTCAGCAACGGTTTGATGTCTCCTCTAGCTTCTGCAGTCTCTGCAGAGGGAGGATGGTTTATCCCTTCATCTACCATTACCGGGAGCAGATGCCATGAGATCTGCTGTGGCACTTCTTCTCTGGTTGAACTTAGATCTTCCTTTTTATCCATCCACAGTTGAGCTTTACATGGGGATAACAGGGGAGCCTTACAACACAGAGAGCAAGTTACAACTAGCCACTGGAGGTGACCTCACCCATACCCCTGGGTCCACAAGAGGGCTCTGGGTCCCACCAAGAGGCCATCTTTGGTCTCCCCAACCATCCACCAGGATATATGGTGTCACTGATGTGAATACTTGGCTTCTGATGAGATAATCTGATAAGGTTTGATTCTGAACTGTGTAAGTGGGTGGACAGGTTTTCTTTGATGTGAGCAGACCTCTCCTATGTGAGCCACCTGGGAAAGAGGCCTATTCTTAGTTAGGTAACATTCACTCAAACTTGTTGCCTTCTCCACAAAGCCTCCTCTAATTTCCCCAACATGGACAGAGTCTCTCCCTGCCCTGTCTCCATGGCCCTTTCTCAGTACCTGCCATGGAGCCTACATCACACTCTACCTGAATAATCAAGATTTTATTCCACTTGTTCTTGTTTTATTTTGTTTGTCTCTGTTGAAGAAGCTTGACTTATTACTATTTTGCTTAGTCCATGCCATATTATTATGCTTGTTCTACACAAAGCCCTTTACTTATCTTAGAGATTAACTTATTCTCTTTCATCCCTATTCCCCACTTTCATCCCCCTCCCCCCATAGGTCATTATTTTACTGTTAATGGGCATCTTTATTTGAATGTTTTCTTGTAAAGTGTGCGTTGTTGATTCATATGCATATATGTTAAAGTTTATGTGAGTGGTATATGCATCATATCTTACTCTGTTTCCTCCTCTTTGTTTTTAACATGTTGATGTGTTGCTGTGTGACAGCTAACTCAGGCTGTCTGACCTCTGCAAAATGTCCCAACATGTGCAGTTGCCTCACTCTCCCAGCAATGGACACTCAGGTTGTCTTCAACTCCCTATGGAAATGTGTTATAATAAACAGCTTTATAAGTGATTCCTGATGGGTCTATGCAAGAATTTCCCTGGGATATACATCCAGGAACAGGATTGCTAGGTCATAGGATGTGTCTATGTAGGACTCCATTGGACCAAACAGAACCAGATACCTTTCCAGAATGGCTCACCTGTCTACATTTTCATCACTGACACAAGATTGACTTCTGTGTTACCAAATCCTTTCCAGCCTAGCATTACCAGGCTTTTTGATGGTTGCCAGTTCAATACATGCAAAATGATATCTCATGATTGTTCAAATTTGCATTTTTCAGATTACCAGTGATTTTGAGCCTCTTGTCTTATGCTTATTAGTTTCTCTTCTGCTGTTTACCTGTTCATGTCTTTTGCCCATTTTTTAAAAATAATCCTCACCTAAGGATATGTTTATTGATTTTACAGAGAGAGGAAGAGAGAAAGAGAAAGAAACATTGATGTGAGAGAAAAACAATCAGTCAGTTTGTCTCTCATACGCACTCCAACAGGGGATCAAACCTGCAGCCTAGATGTGTGCCCTGACTGGGGATCAAACCTGCAAAACTTATGTGTATGGAATGATGCTCTAACCTACGGAGCCATCTAGTCATAGTACATTTTCTTATTGCACTTGCTGGATTTTATTTTTCTTATTGATCACTAGAATTTCTTTGTGTAGTCTATAATGATTTTAATACCTTCTCAGTTTTAAACATTGCAAATGTTTTCTCCAATTCTGTTACCTATTAACATTTTTATAATCCCTTCTGGCATGCAAAATTTCTTTTGAGAAATCAGCTAACAGTCTTAAGAGAACCCCCCTGTAGATAACTAACTAGTTTTCTCTTGTTGGTTTTAAGATTCTCTCTTTATCTTTAACCTTTGACATTTTAATTATGATGTATATTAGAGTGGCTCTTTTTGCATTCATCTTGTTTGGGACTCTGTGCTTTCTGGACTTGCATGTCTATTTCCTTCACTAAATTAAGGAATTTTTCTTTCACTACTTTTTCAAATAGATTTCCAATTTCTTGCTCTTTCTCTTCTTTTTCTGGCACCCCTATGATGTGAATGTTGGATTTCCTAAAATTGTCCCAGAGGCTGCTTATACTATCTTCATTCGTTTGGATTATTTTTTCATTTTGTTGTTCTCATTGGTGGTTTGTTTGTTTGTTTGTTTGTTTGTTTGTTTTTGCTTCCTTATGTTCCAAATCATTGATTTGATTATTGGCTTTATCCATTCTACTGTTGTCTCCTGTAAATTGTTCTTTATTTCAGTTGGAGTATCTTTCATTCCTGACTAGATCTTTTTTTTTGCTGTTAAGGTCCTCACTAAGTTCCTTTAACATCCTTATAACCAGTGTTTTGAACTTGGCACCTGACAGATTGCTTATCTCCATTTTGTTTAGCTCTTTTTCTAGAGTTTTGATCTGTTCTTTCATTTGGGCCATGTTCCTTTGTCTCCTCATTTTGACAGCCTCCCTGTGTTTGTTTCTATATATTAGCTAGAGCTGCTTTGACTATGTATCTTGACAGTGTGGCCTAATGCAGTAGGTGTCCTGTAGGGTCCAGTGGCATAGCCTCTCCTATCACCCTCCTGGTATTCGAGGTGCACCCTTTGTGTGGACTGAGTACACCCTCCTCTTGAATTTGAGCCTTGATTGCTGTTGGCATATCAATGGGATGGATTTACCCAGGCCAGTCATCTGTAAGGATTGGCTTTGACAACTTACCACCACACTCTGTCCTCCATAGAGGATGAACTGTGTAGGGGTGGGGTGGTGGTGCTCCGACATGGTCTGTAGCTATCCACTGGGTACACTGGCTCTGGGGTTTCCTGGGTGGCACAAGCCAAGGTCAGCCCTCACCTGTGTTTTGCCTGAGGCCCACCTGCCTGAGCTATAAAGCAATGTGAGATGGCTGTTACTTGTGTTGGGCTTGGAAATTCCCAGGTGAAGCTAAGCTCTGAATCTAAACTGGCTGCTGCTAGTGCTGGGCCTGGGGCTCACAGAAGTCAGCTGTTGCTTGTTTGATAGGATTTAGGAAGTTGTGATTCATGAGGCAAGACCAGCCACTCATGTGGAAAAACAGCTTGGGTGGGCCCATAAAGTGGGTAAGGCAGAGTCTCTGGGGAACCCCAAGATGGGTCAAACAGTGGTAGCCAGGTTGGAGTCTTAGATATGGCCCCAGCCTTCCAGCTCTGGGTGGGGGAGGGTTTAGAAAAGGAACAATGGCTTCTGCTGGCCTTGATGACAGACACTTCAGTTTCTCCCTGTATACCACTGGTGCCTTCAAGCTGCTATCCTGCTGCTGGAGCTCTGATGCAGTGAATCTGTGTGTAGCTCTTCTGTATTTTTTAAAGATTTTATTTATTTCTTTTTAGAGAGAGGAAGTAAGGGAGAAAGAGAGGGAGAGAAATGTTGATGTGCAATAGATACATCAATAGGTTGCCTCTGACATGCTCCCAACTGGGGACCTGGCCCACAATCCAGGCATGTTCCCTGACTGGGAATCGAACTGAGGACCTTTAGGTTTGCAGGCTGGCACTCAGTCCACTAAGCCAGACCAGCCAGGGCTCTATGTGTGGTTCTTTTTTATTTTTTTTTAAGATTTTATTTATTTATTATTTTTAAAGAGAGGAGAGGGGAGTGAGAAAGAGGGAGAGAAACATGAATATGTGGTTTCCTCTTGCACACCCCCTACTGGGGACTTGGCCTGCAACCCAGGCATGTACCCTTACCGGGAATCAAACTGGTGACCCTTTGGTTCGCAGGATGGCACTCAATCCACTGAGCCACACCAGCCTCAGCTATGTGCGGTACTTTAAGAGGAACTGCTTGGGGCTCCAGAAGTTTCTTTTCTTTTTTGTAAATGTATTTTATTGATTATGCTATTACAGTTGTTCCATTACTCCCCTTCATTCCCCTCCACCCTGCACACCCTCCCCCACCCACATTTCCCCCCTTCAGTTCATGTCCATGTGTCATAAGTTCTTTAGCTTCTACATTTTCCATACTTTTTTTGCCCTCCCCCTGTCTATTTTCTACCTACCACCTATGCTACTTATTCTCTGTATCTTTTCCCCTCTCTCCTCCTCCCATTCCCCTGTTGTTAACCCTCCATGTGATCTCCATTTCTGTGGCTCAGTTCCTGTTCTAGTTGATTGCTTAATTTGTTTTTCTTTTTGTTTTAGGTGTGGTTGTTAATAATTGTGAGTTTGCTGTCATTTTGCTATACATGTTTTTGATCTTCTTTTTCTTAGATAAATCCCTTTAACATTTCATAAAATAAGGGCTTGGTGATGATGAACTCCTTTAACTTGACATTACCTGAGAAGCACTTCATCTGCCCTTCCATTCTAAACGAAAGCTTTGCTGGATAGAGCAATCTTGGATGTAGGTCCTTGCCTTTCAGGACTTGGAATACTTCTTTCTAGCCCCTTCTTGCCTGAGAGATCTCTTTTGAGAAATCAGCTGACAGTCTGATGGGAACTCCTTTGTAGGTAACTGTCTCATCTCTTGCTGCTTCTAGGATTCTCTCCTTCATTTTAATCTTGGGTAATGTAATTATGATGTGCCTTGGTGTGTTCCTCCTTGGGTCCAACTTCTTTGAGACTGTATGAGCTTCCTGGACTTCCTGGAAGTCTATTTTCTTTGCCAGATTGGGGGAGTTCTCCTTCATTATTTGTTCAAATGACTTTTCCACTTGTTGCTTTTCCTCTTCCCCTTATGGTACCCCTATAATTCAGATGTTGGAATGTTTAAAGATGTCCTGGAGGTTCCTAAGCCTCTCCTCATTTTTTTGAATTCTTATTCCTCCATTCTTTTCTGTTTGGTTGTTTCTTTCTTCTTTCTAGACCGCTCCATTGATTTGAGTCCCATTTTCCTTCCCATCACTATTGGTTCCCTGTGCATTTTTCTTCATTTCACTTATCATAGCCTTCATCTTTTCATCTAATTTGCGACCAAATTCAACCAATTCTGTGAGCATCCTGATAACCAGTGCTTTGAATTGTGCATCTGATAGGTTGGTTATCTCTTGGTGGCTTAGTTGTATTTTTTCTGGAGCTTTGATCTGTTCTTTTGTTTGGGCCATTTTTTTGGTCTGGGTGCATCTGTTTGTTATGTAGTGAGGGGTGAAGCTTTAGGTGTTCACCAGGGTGGGTCAACCCAGTTGCTGGGTTGTGACACTGTATGTAGGGCAGGGGTCCGAGAGGGAACAATGCCACTTGCTCCGCTCTCTGTCAGATTTCAGTTCCTTCCACCACTTTCCCCAAGCAAACTGGGCCTTTCTGGTGCTAATTCCCATGTGGGTGGGCTTGTGAATGTTCTAGGACCCTGTGGGTGTCTCCAACGAACTCTCCCCTGAGGCTGGGAATCTCTCCCTGTGCCTCAACTCTCACAGGTGTTTTCAATCAGTGCCTGGAGGCTCTATTTCCCAGTGCTGGGACCCTGGGTTGCACTGTTTATCTCACTGCCCAATTTTGCCTGGTTTATCTGCTTGTGAATGTGGGACTGCCTGGACAGTCAGCCGCCTTGCGCACAGTGCCTCGCTTCACAATCGCCACCTCTCTGGGTCTGCCCTGCGTCTGCCCAGGGTCTGCCCGCTGTGGTCTTGCAAGCCTGGGATGCCTTATACACCCGGTGCTACCACTTTTTGTGCTGCAACCCCTCTCTGCCTGGCTGCCCAACTCTGCCCTCCCTACCAGTCTGGATGAATGTGTATATTTTAATTCCTTGGTTGTCCAACATCCATACAGTTCAATTTTCTATCATTTCTGGTTGTTATCTTGTTTCTAAATTGTTGCTGACCTTATTTTGGTTGTGTGAGGAGGCACAGTGTGTCTACCTATGCCTCCATCTTGGCCAGAAGTCCCAGAAGTTTCTTCCACCAATTCAACCCCTGCTGTTTTTTGCAGCCAGAAGTTATGAAGACTTATTTTCCTGGTGCTGGAACACTGGGCTGGTGATCCTGGTGTGGGTCTGGGACTCCTCACTCCTGAGATACCCCTCCTGAATTTTTATCCACCACATGTGGATGTGGGACCAGCCTGGTCTGCATCTGTGACCCTCCTATCATTCTGGACAGATGTGTTTTTTTTAATTCCATAGTTGTCAGACTTCCGTTCAACTCAATTTCCAACAGATGGTTGTTCTATATTTCAGTTGTAATTTTGATGTGGTTGTGTGAAGAGGTGAGCCTATACCATGGTTTTGACTAGAAGTCCACATATTCTCTGATTATACAAAAATAATGCATGTTTATTATAAAATGCAGGAAAAAATAAATAAGGAAAGATAAATTCCTCAGGTCTTAGTACCTGGAATGCCTTCATTAAGGTTCTTAATTGTGAAAAACAAAATTCTGGTTAGGAAAAGAAGGGTATTACTGGAAAGACTGAAAATAGAATTCATTGTCACCAGGAGGTATGTTTATTGGGGTCTTTGCTTCTACACACCTCCTTCTCTGGTCCTTATGTAATAAAATGGCCCAAACATTCAATCACATATTGTATGTCTGGACCCTGATGTCAATTAGATCTTGGTTTAAATGTTATTTTTTTTGGAAATCTTCTTTGATGGCTCAGTCTGAAGGATTCACTCACTATTGAAATAACCGTGTTTGGGCAGGGAGCTTACCATTTTTATTTCCTACCATTTTTCATGTTTACTTATATATTTATTTTTCTCTTGTCTTTTTTCTTCATTGTTGTATCCTCAGGGCCTAGGATACTGTCTGGCATTAGTACTATTCATTATTGAATGCATAAATGAATCAAAGAGTTTTTGGTGGTCTTGTCACATAGGATTGTGGAAGCATCTTTTTTTAACTGCCACTGGATACATAGCCTGAGAAAGCAACCTGACAAAGTGCCTGTGTTTCATTCACATCCCTTCCTCCCCACTTCTTTGTGTAGTAGGAATTCTATATCTCTGTGTTGATCAGAACCACTTGCCCCAGCCAATACTATATCCCTCCTTTTTGCCTGTTTGCCTTGTGCCTTAAGAAGCCTGAAATATCCATGTGACTGCCTCAGCTACCAGTTCAATGAAATCAGAGCATTCTTTGGTGGGAATATTCTTCCCTTGGGTGCTAAAACTCTGAACCCTCAGGGCCTAATGTTGTTAGGATGGAAAAAACCACATATTTTATATAGCCATTCTCTATTGTAGTAGTCTTTAGATTTTTTGGCTTATCATTTATTATTCTTTGCCACACTTATTTTTAAGTCATTTTATTGATTTTCAACTCCAGTTGGCATACATTCTTATATTAGTTTCAGGTGCACAGCCCAGTAATTAGACATTACATAACTTAGTAAGTGATCATCTCAATAAATCTCACACCCATCTGACACCATACATAATTATTAGACTACTATTGACTCTATTCCCTATGCTGTACTCTATATCCCCATGACTATTCTGTAACAACTAATCTATACTTCTTAATCTCTTCTCCTTTTTTGCTCATCCCCCTAACACCCCTCCCATCTGGTACCATCAAAACATTCTCTGTATCTATGGTTCTGTTTTTGTTCTGCTTGTTCATTTATTTTGGGGGTTTTTTTAGATTCAGTTGTTGATAGATATGTATTGCCATTTTATTGTTTATATTTTTATCTTCTTTTACAGAAGACCTTTTAACATTTTATACAATACTAGTTTGGTGGTGATAAACTCCTTTAGCTTTTTCTTGTCTAGGAAGCTGTTTATCTTTCCTTAGATTCTACGGATAGTTTTGATGGTAGAGTAGTCTGGGTTGTATATCCTTGCTTTTCATCACTCTGAATATTTCTTGCCAATTTCTTCTAGCCTGCAAAGTTTTAAGAAATCAGCCAACAGTCTTATGGGAGCTCCCTTATAGGTAATTAACTGCTTTTCTCTTGTTGCTTTTAAGAGTCTCTCTTTGTCTTTAACCTTTGGCCTTTTAGTTATGATGTGTTGATGTGAACCCCATTAGGTTAATCTTGTTTGGGACTCTCTGCACTTCCTGAACTTGCATATCTATTTCCTTTTCCAGTCAGAAGTTTCCTCTCATTATTTTTTTCAAATAGGTTTTCAATTTCTTGCTCTCTCTCTTCTTCTTCTAGCACCCCATGATGCGAATGTTGGTACGTTTAAAGTTGTCCCAGAGGCTCCTTATACTATCCTCATTTATTTTAGATTCTTTTTCCTTCTTGCTGTTCAAAGTGGGTGTTGGTGGTGTTTTATTGTTATTGTTTTTGGTTTCTTATATTCCCAATTGCTGATTTGATTCCAAGCTTCATCCACTGTACTGTTGTTTCTCTGTAAATTATTCTTTATTTTAATTAGTGTATCCTTCATTTCTGACTGGTTATTTTTTATGCTGTTTAGGTTTTCACTAAGTTCATTAAGAATCCTTATTACCAGTGTATTGAACTTGGCATCTAGCAGATTTGTTGTCTCCATTTTTATTTCTTTTTCTGGAGTTTTGTTCTTTTATTTGGGCTATGTTACTTTTTTTCCTCATTTGGCATCCTCCCTGTGTTTGTCTCTATGTACTAGATAGAGATGCTGCATCTCCCAGGCTTGACAGAGTGGCCTAATGTAGTAGGTGTCCTGTATGTTCCATTGGTACAGCCTCCCCTGTCAGCCAACCTAGGTGCTTGAGGTGTGTGGGCTGTGTATAACCTCCTCTTTTTATTAAGACTTGGTTATTGTTGGCACATCAATGAGGGTGATTTACCCTAGCCAATCAGCTGCAAGAACTGACTGTGACAACTGACCACTAACCTCCTACCACCATGGAGGACCAGCTGTGCACAGGCCAACCTCACAGAATAAGACTTACTACAGCAGGGCTCTAGAGCCTGCTAATTCCACTTCTTGAGTGTCTCACTTGTGGCGAGTTGGTTGGTGGTGCTTCAGTGTGGCCTGAATCTGTCCATTGGGTGTGCTATCTCAGGGAACTCCTAGGAGGTGCAAAGATAGGCACCGCCTATGTTCTGCCCAGGACCACCTGGCATAAGAAAAGCAATCTGAAGATGGCTCCTATTTGTATTGGTCTTGAGGGTGCCCAGAAGAGGCCAAGCTGCAAAGCAAGGCCAGTGGCTCCTAGTGCCAGGTCTGGGTCCACATCAGATGAGGTACAGGACTCGCTGAGGACAGATGCTGCTTGTTTGAGACAATTCAGAAAAATCTGAATCATGAGCCAAAACAAGTCATTCATATGGAAAAGCCACTGGAAAGAGGTTGGGTGTGCCCGAAAGTTTGTTGGGGTGGGACCTGAGAGAATCACCAGGGTAGGGCAAACAGTGTGAGCCAGGTTGATAGAATTTTAGATATGTGGAGTAAGAAGCATCAGGAATTCATCTTTCCACCTAGATAACAATTATACTGGCAGTTTTACCTGATGTATTTTAGAACTGTGGGGTCTACTGAAGGTTTGCAACTTCCAAAGGAAAGCTTTGATGGTAAATTACTAATTTCAATCTATTTCATCTCAATGCTCAGCAATAGATACCTATCCCCCATCTTCCAACCCCATGGCAGGCATGCATACACACATTCCAAGAGCAACTTGCACACAGGTGGCAGGAGCAAGGGTGAACAAAAGGAACCTGTTTTCCAAATATCAAGAATTTGTGCTCTAGCCCCTGATTGCTGCTTCAGTTGGCAGAGATGCAGACACAGTGGTGGGTAGCCATTATTGTTCCTCCATTGTTGCAAGCCCCCACCCCACCACACCCTACCGAATCAACTTTTAGGAGATTTAAAGAGCCAACACTTTCTTTTTCCATTTCATTTATCTCTTTCTCACCTTTTCGGATCCACACATTAAGGACCAGGACATTCGAAAGCAATCGCATGTGCAGGGGAATCTAGAAAGTCACTGCACATGCCCGGGGAAAGGAGCAGACAGGAGAACCCTGAGAAGATATCAAATTTACACCTTGATATCCCAGCACAGAAATAGCCTACAAAATCAAACATAAAAAAACAAAAGCAAATCCTGCAGAAGGGAGAATGTAAATTCCAGATATATCACATTACCAAGTTCAAATATTTCTTATTCAACAACAACAACAAAACCACAAGTCACACAAAGAAATTAGGAAACTACAGTCCATTCAAAGAAAAAGGTAAATCAACAAAAACCATCCCTGAGAAAGACCAGGGAAAAAATTAAGAAAGTCATGTATAAACAAAATGAAAATATCGACAGAGATTTTTTTAAAACATAAAAAGAAATCAAAAGAGAAAATTTAAAACTGAAAAGTATAATAGCTGAAATAAAAAATTTACTAGCAGGAATCATAAATATACAGTGATTTGAAATACAGTGAATGAAGGCAATGCATGGCCTTCCAATAAAAACTATTTGAAGAACGAAAATAAATTTACTAGCAAGATTCAAAGGCTGACTTGATCAGACAAAAGAAAGAATTCATGAACTCAAATATAAAATAACCAAAATCATCAATGGTGAAAAACAGAAAGAAAAAAGTTTAAAGAAAAGTGAACAGAGCCAAGGAACATGTGGAAAACTATCAAGCAGACAAATGTATGTATTGCAAGTGTCTGATGAGAAGAGAGAAAGAGGCAGAGAGAATATTTGAGGAAATAATAGCTGAAAACTTTCCAAATTTCATGAAAGACACACATAGAAATATCCAAGAAGCCCAATAAAAATGAAGTAGGATGAACTCAAAGAGACCTACATCAAAACTCATTATTATCAACCTTATGACAGCCAAAAACAAAGAATCTTGAAAGTAGCAAGAGAGAAACATCACATACAAGGACCTGCAATAAGATAATCAGATTTATCATTAGAACCTTTGGAAGTCCAAAAGCAATGAGCTGATATATATGCAAAGTGCTAAAAAAATGCCAAACCAGGAATCCTATATCTGGTCAAACTATCCTTCAAAAATGAGGGAGAAGGTAAGACATTCCTAGATAAACAAAAGCTGAATTGTTTCATTACTACTAGACTTGCTGCTCCAGAAATGCTACAGTGAGTTGCACACTGAAATGAAAAGACAATAGGTAATAACTTGAAGCCATATTAAGAAGCAAAGATCTCAGTAAAACTAAACAAATGGGCAATTTAAAAAAATATATTTATTTATTTTTAGAGAGAGGGGAAGGGAGGGAGAAAGAGGAGAGAAATATCAATGTGTGACTGCCTATCACACGCCCCCTCCTGGGGACCTGGCCTGCAACCCAGGCATGTATCCTGACTGGGAATTGAACCAGTAACCCTCTAGTTCTCAGGTGGGCACTCAATCCACTGAGCTATACCAGCCAGAGCCAAATGGGCAATTATTAAAGCATGTACTATTCTACTGTTGGTTTATACCTCCACTTTTTGTTTTCCACATGATTTAAGAGACTAATACATGCTTAACAACAATTATTAATCTAAAAGGTAGTATTATTTTTTAAAAGATTTTATTTATTTATTTTTAGAGAGAAAGGGGAAGGGAGGGAGAAAGAGAGAGAAACATCAATGTGTGGTTGCCTCTTGCACACCCCCAAATGAGGACTGGGCCCACAACCCAGGCACGTGTACTGACTGGGAATCAAACCAGCAACCTTTTGGTTCTCAGGCCAGCACTCAATCCACTGAGTCACACCAGTCAGGGCTAAAAATTAGTATTATAACATTGGTTTGTAATTCAACATTTTGTTTTCTACACACTTTAGGAGACAAAGGTATTAAAGTCAATTAGTAGTCTATGATTTTAGATGCACAATACATAAAGATTTAATTTTGTGACATCAATAATTGAAAGGCAATAGGAGCAGAATGTATAGCAGCTGAGTTGTTTTATGTTATTAAAGCTAAACTTGTATAAATTTAATTAGAATGATATAGGATTTTAAGTGTAATCCCCATAGTAACCACAAAGAAAATAGCCTTCAAATATATGCAAAAGGAAACTAAATATTTCACTACAAAAAAATAAACTTAATGCAAAAGAAGACAGTATTTCTTGGAATGGGGAACCAAAAAAGTTATAAGCATATAGCAAATAGCAAAATGCCCGTTCCTTATCAGTAATTATTCTAAATATTAAAGAATTAAACCCTACAGTGGAAAAATAGAGATTGGCAAAATAGATAAAAACATGTCATTTTAGCCCTGGCTGGTGTGGCTCAATGGATTGAGTGCCAGTCTGGGAACCAAAGGGTTGCAGGTTTGATTCCCAGTCAGGGCACGTGCCTGGGTAATGGGATAGGTCCCCAGTTGGCAAGAGGCAACCACACATTGATGTTTCTCTACCTCTCTTTCTCCCTCCCTGCCCCTCCCTCTAAAAATAAATAAATGAAATCTTTTTTTTTAAACCTGTCATTTTATATTCAAAGACACAAATAGATTGAAAGTAAAAATATGAAAAAAATATTCCATCAATACCAACTGAAAGTGAATAGAATCTACTATTATGTGTCTTTACTAGAATTTATTCCATCCCAAAAGTCTCAATCAATAGCAACTTCAACTCTAAAATCTAGTCTCACCAAATATTTAAATCAGATACGGGTGAAAAACAAGATGAGTCACCCTGAGGCAAAACTCCTCTCCAGCTGTGAACCTGTGAAACCAGAAAAGTTATGTGCTTCAAAATACAGCCATGGGACAGGCATGGGTAACCATTCTCATTCCAAAAGGGGAAAATTGGAAGAAAAGAGTGATCTTTCCAAGGAAGTTTAAAATCTGGCAAGACAAATATCATTAGATCTTCTGGTTTAATGGTCTGCTCTCTGTTCCACTGGGTCAGGACCCAATGGGGTGGCAATCCCACTCCTGTAGTTCTGCTGGGTGGGTTGCCAGACCATAGTTATGGGTGTCCCCACCCCTGAGTCTCCAGGTGGCCACTGTATGGCCTGTTGAAACTAGGCCTGATGATCTCTGAATTGCCTTCAGGACAATTCTTCCCTTGTCTTGAAGAATACCATGCATTCACAGCCAAACAGCTCTATGGTCCAGTCCCACAGGATCTGAGAAGTCCAATGGCCTCCCTTCCTTTAGTCTCGGGTACATCCCTTTCAGTTCAAACTGGCAGTGTTTCTGATGAGCTTGTTGAATAGATCTGAGGTTCATGCATACACAGTCTCGTTACCAAAGGGCTGTTGAGCCACACCCTTAGCGTACTCCTCAGAACAAGCTTTCTCATTTTTTTCAATATG
>PVIA01018214.1:0-13438 GCA_004024845.1 Tonatia bakeri
CAGGCTAAGAGGGGGCAGGGGTTGATGTCGATCACCCCTTCCTTTCCACAGCCCCTTCGTTTCCACAGCCTCGTGAGTCTCATCCCAGAGGCCTTTATGTGATCAGTCCCTGTCTTAGGTCCATTCTCCATCTTAGAGAATTGTTACCTGTCATTGGTTAACTGATCAAGCATTAAAGGCCAGGCACTTAACAGGTAGCGTTCATGTCAGGGGAATAAGTTTTGTTTCCTTAGTGGCTCCTGGTCTGGAGGTCTCTCACTCAGCCTAAGTCACAGGGGGTCACAGCTTCCTGAGACCAGGCAGGGCCACCCTCAACACTTGTCCCTTTGTCCTTTTGCCTACATTCTGGATGAGTCCAAGATGCTGACTAAATAAATTCTACTACTTATTCTCCAACGCTGATTCAAGGTTTTTAGATTTTTTTTAATCACAGCCCCTTGAATTGCTGGATAATTTCTATGTTAAAAGCACCCCTACATTGTTTTATTGGTTATGCTGTTATAGTTGTCCTCTCTTTTTATCCCTTTGCCCTCTTCTATCTGGCCCCACTCCTTCAGTCAATCCCCTCATTATTGTCTGTGTGCAGGTCATTTGTACATGTTTCTGACTAATCCTTTCACATTCTTTCATCCAGTCTCTGTTTCCCCCTTCCCTCTGAGAGCTGTCAGTCTGTTCTCTGTATCTATGAGTCTATTTGTATTTTGTTCATCATTTTATTTTGTTCACTACATTTCACATATGAGTGAGATCATATGGTATTTGTCCCTCACCATCTGGCTTATTTCACTTCACATACTGCTCTCCAGGTCTATCCATGCTGTCGAGAAGGATGTGAGCTCCTTCTTTCTTTCTACTGTGTAGTATTCCATTGTGTAAATGTACCAGAGCTTTCCATCCACTCATCTACTGATGGGCACTTGGGCTGTAATTATTGGAACTTCAGAGCATGTTGTAGCATGCTCTTAAATGAAAACTGATATAATGACTCTCTGAGTGTCAGGTATATGTTAAGCTTCTTGAAGTTGTTCTCCCCCATGGATGTTTCTCAGTTTATTTGCATATATTGTGTTTTGCTTAAACGTTGCTTTACCCATAAACAATTTTTCTTCCATAATATTTTCTCTTTTTGGTTGATTGCAGTGGGTAACTTGATGGCTGAGTCCCAAGATGGTAAAAACCTGGATTCCAGAAATTAGACATAAGGAAGTCCTACCCACTGATTAGAAGCACCTACTCCATAAGTTTTTGTGAACAAAAAAAAAATAATAAACTTCTTGCAATTTTGAAACTTTATATATTGTGAATTCTATGCTTTTCCCCTGAAGTCTAAGTGATAGAATTATATGCAATCATTGAATATTATGTTGTTTTGAGGAACATGAGGATACTTATTAGCATAAAAATGCATTAAAATCTTAAGCTCTAAAGTTGCATAAAAAATTCAAAAATTACGTCAAACTTAGAGGAATAAACATTAGAAGAAATTACACCAAAATATAAATTATGTGTATCATTAGGTGGTGGGATTGGATGATTTCATTCTTTTACTCTTTTGCATTTTATAAGTGGTTTACAATATTCATGTTATTTAAATTAATGTAAATATGTTTAAACCGCTTGTATTTTTTCACTGAAATTTTGTAACAGCATATTAAGAGAGATAGATAATTAACTTTTGTAAACATAGCATACCATATTTCTTCACTCAAAGGGAAATTAAAAAATATAGTAGAAAGCCAAAAATATTGATTCAATATTTAGTATTTACAGAAATAAATACCAAATGGTGATTATACTCTATTTGTACAAACATTTCAGAATTTGGGCTGCTGAGTGCAAATGTTTTGTTTATATTAGGATATTTACTAATGTTTTCCATTGATAAACTGAATGTTTAATAAATTTGAATTCATAGAATTCAAAACGACGGAAAGTATTTCTGAAAATGAGTGTGTAGGAAGAAAAGTTAGGAAGCATAGTTATAAAAGACCACATAACTGGATTATAATTACAAAATACAGCATGAGTTAAAAAGTATTTGCATGCTGTCCCCCTGGCAAATTATGGGGCCTGGGCATGTGCCAAAATAATGTCTTTGAGCATATCTACTTTATCTAAGATTACAGTTTACTATGAAGTCATCACTGTTTTTGAAGGCTCCATTCTGCTCAGCACCAAGAAGCATAGTTCTGAAATGCACAACGGTCTGTGAAAAGAGGCATCTTATTTGAGGCAAATGCTGTACCCTGCACAATGGTTCCTAGTTTTCATCTTCACTGCCAAGACTGAGTGGCTGGAAGGCAAGCATGTGGTCTTCGGCCAGGTGACAGACGGCATGGATATTGTGACAGCCATGGAGCGCTACGGGTCCAGGAATGGCCAGACCAGCTAGAAGATCACCATTGCTGACTGTGGACAACTCTAATACATTTGACTTGTGTTTTATCTTACCCACCAGACCATTCCTTCTGTAGCTCAGGAGAGCACCCCTTCACCCCCATCTGCTTGGAATGTTCTCTCTCTTTGTGCTGTCAATGCAGTTCATTGGGTTCCATGTATTTCTTACACTTTCCAAGTCCAGCTGGATTGCAGAGTTCAATTTATGGTTGTGAAATAAAAACTAAACAACAAAAAAGAAAAGAAAGGTACCTAACCAGAGACATTACATCATTACACTAAAACAATGAAAGTTTCTGTTTCTAGTTGCATGCTGCCTATTAAAGTTTTGCTATGAAGGTCAACACAGAGAGGTTGAGGGATAGTCTCCCAGTATCGGATGTAGAAGTAATAAATGGTAGCACTTTGCTTTTTTCCCCACTCTGATTCAAAACACCATTTCTAGATATATTTAAGGAAATGATATATTGAGGGTAAACATTACAGTAATGTTACAAGGCATTTATTCTATATGAATTATATAGAAGGATGTTTAACTTAAGGCTGTATATACATATAAAATAGGCAAAATTTCTTGATCACCTACTATGTGTCAGGCACTATGGTTGGAAGTATATATTTATATGTTTTACATTTTTATTTTCACCCAAGGACATTTTTTCATTGCTTACAGAAAGACAGGAAGGGAGAGAGAGAAACATGATATAAGAGAGAAGCACTGATCAATTGCCTCCCATAGACTCCCCAATGGGAGATCGAACTCACAGCCCAGGCACATGCCCCAATCAGGAATGAGACCTGCAACCTTTTGGTTACAGGTCAATGCTTCAACCAACTGAGCCACACCAGCCAGGGCTCTATGTTTTACCTTTTAATGAGCAAATCAGGCAATGTAATGATGAAAGTTGAAATAAATATTGGGTAATGTATATATGAGACATAAATTGATAGTGGACTATGTGGCCATATATAATAGTTACTGAAGCAAAATTTTCAATATTTTGTTCTGATCTAAATCTTTCAAAGTCTGCCTTTAAGAATATATAAATATTTAAGTACTAATCCAATTTTCTAATATAATGTTATCACACATTTGTAGTTGAAAGGAGAAAAGTAACAAATCCAAATATGCTAGATTGGAGAAATCACAAATAATTAAATGGAAACCATTAAACTATAAAATATCAAGAGTTTCCCCTCTGTATAGTTTATCTTTTTGATAAAGCAGTGAATATCAAATAAGGGGGAAATGACTATCAATTTATTTTTAATGGCTGTGTCACATAGAAACTGTGTTAAAATCAAACCTATTAAAGACATAGTTTCAGTCTTTTGTTCTTTCTTTTTAAAAATGTCCCAATGAGAGGGTAAATGGTAATTGGCCAATTGCTAGTGAATTCAGTTGGCAGGGAGTGTCATTTGAGAGCTACATCCTAAAATGGAGACTATCTCATAAATTTCTGGCCCTCAGCCTTAAACCTATCTCTGAGCTAACACCGATGATTACAGAAATGATTTGGTTCAGTGAAGGCCTGTTCCAGAGGTTAAAAGTTGATCACTCAAATGGCTTTAACAAACTTACTAATGTCTCTAGAAGGTAGCTCTGACAGAATGGATCACACCAATGTCATGGTGTCTAGCCAAAGTAAGAACAACTTACTGCCGACATAATTGTTCCAAGATAGAAATATTGAATTTCATAAAGTCACAGTTTCCTGAAGTAGTTATTGTTGAAGTGCTTTTAGTTCCATTTAAAACTGCCTTGGATAGTCATTGGCTCTGACAGAGTCTAGCTTAGGTCTTATGCCCAACACCAATTTCATTAAATAATGAAGTGTGCTTGTTTTCTTTCTAATTGTTCCTGGTCACTGGACTCAGTTTGTCTACACAGAGGCAGAAACTAAAAAAGAATCTATCAGATTATATCCTGTTCACCTTTCTGTTATTAAAAAAGTCTAGCCAGCAAGTACCCTACATACAAATGTAAATCATGTCATAAATATTTATGAACAATATGATATAAATGAAACAAGATTTGTGATGATGCATGTGAATAAACTTCTGATGCTGATACCATAGCTACGCTTTTGATATGTCTGCTGATAATAACTTTATTTTGAGGTGACTTTATAATAATAATTGTTTTCTTTCCTTTTTTTGGACAACCATTTTTATCTCATAAGGCTCAAAATGGTTTACAAAAGAATCCATGAAAACTCTTGTTAGTTATTGTTTCCTATGGTATTTAAGGTAAAAAACCCATCCTTAAAAGTCTAAATCATCCCTTCAGACAGACAAACAGTTCATTTGCAGTGAATCTGAGTAACAGGGCAATTAGCACCTAAGAACTTCTCTCTCTGGATCCTAGACAGTTTATTTTTAGTCTTGTGATTTTTGTACTGACATTACATGATAACTTTCCAATAATGACCCTCCTGAGGTGTCTAGTGTTGGACACTCTGACATGTAAGAAGGAGGAACCTGGAACCTGGTGCAGGTTTTAAACCACAGACATTTCTTTGCCTCCCTGATATGTTTTATTATTATTACAGATATCAGTCAGTAAATGATGGCTTCTTTCCCTTAGCCAAAGTGCCCTTGTAATATTTTCATGTACACCAAGACCAATATAACAGAAAAAGATGTTACAGGGATTACTTCCAGAAATTTAAGGTAGTCCAGAGGGATTTTTCAGGTTCTATTGACCTCCTTAAAGTGATGAACACAGACAAGCCCATGTGAAAGAGATAGAGAAGGCATTAGAGGAGCAATAGCAAATTTTAGAGTAAAGTAGAAAACCAAGTTCAACAGTTAGGGACAGTTTCTAACTACAAGGTGGTATAGAGATGGGATCTGCACTATTCATTCATTGGGACTCAATGAGAAATTTTACAGTGTGTGTGTGCCTCCCTGTAAGAAAGACTTTACTGGATCCAGGATGATACATTGGTGTTTGACCATAATATCAAAATAGCTAATTAAGCCCTGACCAGTGTGACTCAGTTGGCTGGGCATCATCATCCCACAAAGCAAAAGATGTCTTGCCAGTTTGATTCCTGGTCATGGCACATGCCTAAGTTGTGGGTTCAATCCCCAGTCAGGACACAAAGGAGAGGCAACTGATCAATGCTTCTCTTTAACTTCAATGTTTCCCACTCTCTCTTTCTTCCTCCCTACCTCTCTCTCCATAAATAAATAAATAAATAAATAACATGCCTTTCCATTTATTTTTTAAAAATATTTTTTTAAATTGTTGTTGCACTACAATTTTCTATCTTTTACAATTTTCTATCTTTTACTCCCATCCCAACCCACCCACCCAGCCCCCTCTCCTCCCTCCCATTTCCATCCACCCCAGGTTTTTATCCATGTGTCCTTTATACTTCTTCCTGTAAATCCTTCCCCTTTTCCCCTGAAATTCCCCTGAAATTCCATCTCCTCTCCCCTCTGAACACTGTCAGATCGTTCTCTATTTTAGTGTCTTTGGCTATATTTTGCTTGTTTCTCTGCCTTGTTCTTTAGGTTCCTATTAAAGGTGAGATCATATGGTATTTGTCTTTCACTGCCTGGCTTATTTCACTTAGTATAATGCTTTCCAGTTGCATCCATGATGTTTCAAAGGGTAGGAGCTCCTTCTTTCTTTCCGCTGCATAGAATTCCATTGTGTAAATGTACCATAGTTTTTTGATCCACTCATTTACTGATGGGCATCTAGGTTGCTTTCAACACTTGGCTATTGTAAATTGTGCTGCTATGAACATTGGGGAGCATAGGTTCTTTTGGATTGGTGTTTGAGGATTCTTAGGATATAGTCCCAGCAGTGGAATTGCTGGGTCAAAAGGCAGATCCATTTTTATTTTCTGAGAAAATTCCATACTGTTTTCCATAGTGGTTGTACCAGTCTGCAATCCCACCAACAGTGCACTAGGGTCCCTTTTCCTCCACAACCTCTCCAACACTTGTTGTTTGTTGCTTTGTTTATGATGGCCATTCTGACTGGTGTGAAGTGCTATCTCATTGTGGTTTTAATTTGCATCTCTCTGATAGCTAGCGAAATTGAGCATCTTTTCATGTGTCTCTGGATCCTCTCTATGTCCTCCTTGGAGAATTGTCTGTTGAAGTCCTTTGTCCATTTTTTAATTGGGTTGCTTGTCTTAGAGTGGAGTTGTGTAAGTTCTTTATATATTTTGGACATTAAACCCTTGTCTGAGGTATCATTGGCAAATATGTTTTTCCATACAGTTGGTTCTCTTTTTATTTTAATACTGTTTTCTTTAGCTGTGCAGAAGCTTTTTTATTTTGATGAGGTCCCATTTGTTTATTCTTTCCTTTATGTCCCTTGCTCTGGGGGACGTATCAGTGAAAAAGTTTCTGCATGAAATATCTGAGATTTTCCTGCCTACGTTCTCCTCTAAGACTTTAACGGTGACATGGCTTATATTTAAGTCTTTTATCCATCTTGAATTTATTTTTGTGTATGATGTAAGTTGGTGCTCAAGTTTCATTTTTTTGCATGTAGCTGTCCAGTTCTCCTAACACTATTTGTTGAAGAGACTGTTTTTACTCCATTTTATGTTGCTGCCCCCTTTGTCAAATATTAATAGGCCATAGAGACTTGGGTTTATTTATGGGCTCTCTGTTCTGTTCCATTTGTCCATATGTCTGTTCTTATGCTAGTACAAGGCTGTTTTGATTACAGTGGCCTTGTAATACATTTTGATATCAGGTACTGTGATCCCTCCTACTTTGCTTTTCTTTCCCAAAATTTCAGCATCTATTCGGGGTCATTTATGGTTCCATATAAATTTTTGAAATATTTGTTCTATATCTGTGAAATATGCCATTGGTACTTTAATAGGTGTTGCATTGAATCTATAAATTGCTTTCAGTAGTATGAACATTTTGCTAATGTTAATTCCTCCAATCCATGAATACGGTATGTGTTTCCATTTGTTTGTGTCTCCCTTGATTTCTTTCTTCAGTGTTGTGTAATTTTCTGTATACAGGTCTTTTACTTCCTAGGTTAGATTTATTCCTAGGTATTTTATTTTTCATTTTGCTATTTCAAAAAAGATTTTTTTCTTGATTTCTGCTTCTGTTGTTTCATTGTTGGTATACAAAAATGCCTTTGATTTCTGGATATTGACTTTGTATCCTGCTGTTTTGCCAAATTCATTTATTAGGTCAAGCAGTTTTTTGGTAGAGTCTATAGGATTTTCTATGTACACTATAATGTCATCTGCAAACAATGACAGTTTTGTTTCCTACTTTCCAGTTTGGATGCCTTTTATTTCCTTTTCTTGTCTGATTGCTGTGGCTAAAAATTCCAGCACTATGTTGAATAAAAGTGGTGAAAGTGGACAACCTTGTCTTTTTTTCTGATCTTAGTGGAAAAGATTTTAGTTTTTGCCCATTGAGTATGATGTTGGTTGTAGGTCTCTCATATATGGCTTTTATTATGAGGAATGCTCCCTCTATTCTCACTTTGCTGAGTGTTTTTAGCATAAATGGGCACTGTACCTTATCAAATGCTTTTTCCGCATCTATTGATATGATCATGTGATTTTTGTCTTTGCTTTTGTTTATGTGATGTATTACATTTACTGATTTGCGAATATTGAACCATTCTTGCATCCCTGGGATGAATCCTACTTGGTCATGGTGGATGATCTTTTTAATGTATTGTTGGATGCAGTTTGCCAATATTTTGTTGAGGATTTTAGCGTCAATATTCATCAGATATATTGGCCTGAAGTTTTCTTTCTTTGTCGTGTCTTTATCTAGTTTTGGAATTAGGATGATGTTGGCCTCATAAAAAGAGTTTGGGAGTCTTCCATCTTTTTGGATTTTTTGGAATAGTCTGTGCAGGATAGGGGTTAGTTCTTCCTTAAAAGCTTTGTATAATTCTCCTGTGAAACCATCGGGACCCGGACTTTTGTGTGTTGGGAGTTTTTTGATTACTCCTTCAATTTCTTTTGCTGTTATTGGCCTGTTCAGGTTTTCTGCTTCTTTTTCATTGAATTTTGGAAGATTATATTTTTCTAGAAATTTTTTCATTTCATGTAGGTTTTCAAATTTCTTGGCATACAGTTCTTCATAGTAATTTATTACAATTCTTTGTATTTCTGTGGTGTCAGTTGTAATCTCTCCTCTTTCATTTCTGATTGTGTTTATTTGGGTCTTCTCTCTTTTTTTCTTGATGAGTCTGCTTAAAGGCTTGTTGATTTTGTTTATCTTTTCAAAGTACCAGCTCCTGGATTCATTGATCCTTAGAATTGTGCTTTTAGTCTCTATGTCATTTAATTCTGCTCTGATTTTGGTTATTTCCATGCTTCTGCTTGCTCTGGGCTGTCTTTGTTGTTGTTCCTCGAGTTCGTGTAGATGTAGGGTTAGGTTGTTTTTTGAAATATTTCTATCTCTTTTAGGTATGCTTGTATTGTTATGAACTTCTCTCTCAGGACTGCCTTTGCTGTGTCCCATAAGTTTTGGGTTGTTGTGAGTTCATTTTCGTTTGTTTCCAGAAACTTTGTGATTTCTTCCTTTATTTAATTCTTGACCCATTCATTATTTAATAGCATGCTATTTAAGCTCCATGATTTTGAGTGTTTCAGGTTTCTTTCCTTGGGGTTGGTTTCTAGTTTCAGTCCTTTGTGGTCAGAGAAAATGCTTGGTATAATTTCAATTTTCTTGAATTTGTTCAAGCTTGCTTTGTGTCCTATCATGTGGTCTATCTTTGAAAAATGTTCCATGTGCATTTGAAAAGAATGTGTATTTTGCTTCTTTGGGATGAAGGGCTATATATATATAAGCTAAGTCCATTTCCTCTAGGGCATTATTCAATGCCACAATATCTTTGTTGACATTTTGTTTGGAAGATCTGTCCATTTTTGACAGTGGGGTGTTAAAATCCCCTACTATAATTGTGTTGCTGTCAATATCTTTCTTGAAGTCCTCTAGGATTTTCTTTATGTATTTGGGTTCTCCTATGTTGGATGCATATATATTTACAATGTTTAAGTCTTCTTGATGGATTCTTCTCTGAGTATTATGAAATGACCTTCTGGTTCTCCTTTTATGGCCCTTTATTTGAAGTCTATCTTGTCTGATATGAGTATTACTACCCCGTCTTTTTAACCCTGTCCATTTGCTTGGAAAATTTGTTTCCAGCCCTTCACTTTTAGCCTGTGTATATCTTTTTTCCTGAGGTGGGTCTCTTGTAAGCAGCATATGTGTGGGTCATACTTCCTCATCCATTCAGCTATTCTATGTCTTTTGATTGGCGCATTTAATCCATTTACATTTAAGGTTATTACTCATAGGTACTTATTCATTGCCATTTTCGTACCTGTGTTCCTCTCTCTCTCCCTCTCTCTCTCTCTCTCTTTCTTTTTCTTCTTTTCCTTAAAGCAGGCCCTTTAGCATCTCCTGCAGAGCTGGCTTAGTGGAGGTATATTCTTTTAGACTTCTTTTGTCTGGGAAGCTTCTTATTTGGCCTTCTATCTTGATTGAGAGCCTTGCTGGGTAAAGTAGCCTTGGCTGGAGACTTCTGGTTCTCATTACTTGGAATATTTCTTGCCATTCTCTTCTGGCTTGGAGTGTTTCCATTGAGAAGTCAGCTGGTAACTTTATGCGGGCTCCCTTGTATGTTACCTCCTGTTTCTCCCTTGCTGCTTTTAAGATTCTCTCTTTGCCTTGGTATTTTGCCATTTTAATTATGATGTGTCTTGAGGTGGGCCTCTTTGGGTTCCTCTTGATTGGAACTCTCTGTGTTTCCTGGATTTGTGTGATCTTTTCTCTCATCAAATTAGGGAAGTTTCCATCATTACTTTTTCAAATAGGTTTTCTATCCCTTGTTCTTCCTCTTCTCCTTGCGGTGTCCCTATTATACGGATATTATTATATTTCATATTTTCTTGCATTTCTCTTAATCCCTGTTTATTCTTTTTGAGCCTCTTTCCCTTTTGTTGCTCCTTCTGGGTGTGTTGGGGACCTCCCTGCCTGGTCTCAGGGAGCTGTAACCCCCCGTGACTTAGGCTGAGTGAGAGACCTCTGGACCAGGAGCCACTAAGGAGACAAAAACGTATTTCCCTGACATGAACACTGCATGTTCATATGCCTCATTCCCTTCTGCTTGATCGGCAGTCAATGATGGGTAACAATTCTCTAGGAGAGAGAGTGAACCTAAGACAGATGCAATCACGTGGGAATGTTACAGGGAAGAGACTCATGGAGCTCTGGAAATGAAGGGGTGATCACATCAACCCTTTCCCCCTACCTTGTCTATGTCAAAGCTTGAGTCTTTGTTCTTAGATGTGATAAATCCAAGTCTCCTGAATGCCTTTGTCTCCTGAATGCCAGGCTCAAGCCTACAGAAACAGCAAATAGCTAAAGGGGCAGCACAGACCAGAGATGGCGGACCCCTGGGGTAATCAATTCTGGGACATAGAATATGCAAGATCCTGTGAGATCTGTTTGCTGGAGGATGTTATTTACTTGGAATTTAAAGGCACAGACAGGAAACCAATATTAGCCTTTTGAGCTGTGTAGCCCTTTCATATGATGAAATTCCAATCTCTGCCCAGAATCACAGTAGGAGTTCTGTTAGCATTTTTGTAAGTTACTTGTTCCCTTTGATCCCTTCTGCCAGACTGTGAATCCACAAACTGAGTCTGCTTTATTAATAAAAACCTACTTGGGTAGAGGAACAAGGCGCTTTCCACTAGAGAAAGTGGCCATGCTATTTCTATTCCCCCGTAGAATCATGGAAGTTTCTGTGTTTGTCTTTCTCATGTTTTGACAAGCATCCGCAGCTGGGATGGGCTTACTTCAGATATTTTAGCACCTAAGGAAAGTAAAATATTCATTTGATAGGCAGTAGGATGGTCAAGAAGTCCAGACAAAAGGCTTGGATAATACATTTCTGAATAATTGAGAGCTTCCTATAATATATTTTGTACATGAAGTAGTACCAGACACTAATGGCAAAATTTCCCTCTCTGGCAGATTTGAAATATATTAGGGTCTTTGGGAGGTAATTTTTCCCCTTCGCAAATGTATTTCAGCTAAAACTTATTGAGTACAATAAACTGAGATGAAAATTAAAAATGGATAATGGAAATTTTTTTAGTAATTTTTATTCTAAGGAGTTCATCTTTGAGTATATTAAAAATATCAGTAATCGTTGTGTGCCTGAAGTCAGATATTCCTGCATTACAGCCTAATATGAACCGCTTGGAAATAGAGTATTATTTTGCTTTAGAAAAAAGAACTGAAAACTAATTCCCATTACCACAGCACTTTTTAAAGTTTTTAATTAAATAGAAACATAAGTAAATACTGAAATACTGAAATCTTGCAAATTGCATCCTGATTTGAATTGGCAAATAAAAAGCATATGGATTTGTTCATAAATTTTGGTAAATCATATATAAATGCACAAGAAGGGATTATAGCTATGAAGCCAAGGCTGGGCTTGATGCTTAAAGAGCAAAGAGACATTTTATTATGAATTTTTACCTGAAAAAAGACTAAAGATTTTCTAGGGTTGCTGAGCTTAAAAATGACAATTCTGCCCTTAGACTCTCAATTGCCGCTTGGGGATAATTGCTTGTGCAAATAAAATTTCTGTAGCAGTGTGAAAGTCTTTGCTGCCATCTGTTGGCTATTTTGCAATCTGTAAACTGCTTTACAAGGATAAAGGCAAAACAAAATACACTGGATCAAAATTTTAGGGGCCCTGTAGTGCAACACCTGGCTTCCCCTTTGCAATTACTATATAAATTACTTTTTAAAAACTACCAGAACTGGAAGATGGCGGCTTGAGAGGAGGAGTCTGGATCCCCCTCTCCAGCGCGCAGGGGAGAATTTGGCCGATCTGAGGAGAAACAGACTAGGAGACCACGGATATCGCAGCGTTTATGAAAATAGGGCATCAGAAGTTATCCAGATATTGAATGAACTGACGGTGGGATGCTAGAAGGGCCCCGGGCTGGGCGCGGAGGGCGCCCGGGAAAATGGAGCCGGCCCTGTCCCCAGTCAGGGGTTGGAACCAGCAGAAACGCAGGAGCTGTGCGCACCCATGGGGAACAGTGAGTACCCAGTCTGCCGGACCAGGAGAGGCCTTGCCGTGGGGGTGGAGTCTTTCCCGTGGGTGCCCGAGCCCCCAAATGGGTGTGTGTGGTTTTGGGGAGGACTGAGACCCCGGGGCCCAGCCGGGAACTAGGAAGGTCTTCCCGAGCTGAGACCATCTGTCGCAGGCGCGCGCCCTGCCGGTTTACTCACTCAAACGCGGAACTCAGAAAACACACAGCTTTTCCTGGGTGCTGGGGACCGCAGTGGATACAATGGGAGAGGCACGACCCTTCCCAAGCCCCGGAGGGTACCTCTCCAGACCGGAGGAGAGACAGCGCTGCCCGAGAACGGGGAGCCCACGAGGGGAAGTTCGGGACCCCGCGCAGTCCCGGCCCAGGCGCTGTGACCCGGAAGAGAGGCCGGGGCTCGGCTGAGCGTAGAGCCCGTGGCGGCGAAGCAGGGAGAGGGGTGCAATCCCCGGCCACCTCCGTAGCCTGCGCCCTGAGCCCAGACGGAGACAGAGACAGCAATCGTTTCTGAGAAAAACCGATGGCCAGCCCTGAGTCTGACTGAGTTCTGTCTTAGAAAGTTGAAAGGCAGTCTCATCGCTCGCTCCTCAGCCTGCTTGCACTGGCAGGAACAGAAACACCGATTTGGCCAGTCAGAAACCAACAAGAGTTTTTTTGTATGTGTGTGTTTCTTTATTTTTTTCTTTCTTTCTCTGTATCTCTCTCTCTCTCTGTGTTTTCTTCTTCTTTCTTTCTTTCTATCTTTTTTCTTTTCTTTTTTTCCCCTTATCCTACTAATGTTTGTTTGAGTGTATATATCTCTCAATTCCTTATAATTCTTTTCCATCCATCTTAGTGTTATTACTTCTGCTCCAAATCTATCTCTCCTGTAATATATATGCTGGTTGTTTTATTTTGGTTGTTGTTGTTTGTTTTTGTTTTTGCATGCAAATTTATATTAT
>PVIA01018215.1:0-13439 GCA_004024845.1 Tonatia bakeri
GAGTATGATGTTGGCTGTAGGTCTCTCATATATGGCCTTTATTATGTTTAGGAATGCTCCCTGTATTCCCACTTTGCTGAGCGTTTTTATCATAAATGGGTGCTGTACCTTATAAAATGCTTTTTTTGGTATCTATTGATATGATCATGTGATTTTTGTCTTTGCTTTTGTTTATGTGATGTATTACATTTACTGATTTCCAAATATTAAACCATCCTTGCATCCCTGGAATGAATCCCACTCGGTCATGGTGTATGACCTTTTTAATGTATTGTTGGATGCTGTTTTCCAATATTTCATTGAGGATTTTAGTATCTATGTTCATCAGTGATATTGGCTTGAAGTTTTCTTTCTTTGTTGTGTCTTTATTTGGCTTTGGGATTAGGATGATGCTGGCCTCATAAAAAGATTTTGGCAGTCTTCTATCATTTTGGATTTTTTGGAATGGTCTGTGAAAGGTAAGAGTTAGCTCTTCCTTAAATGCTTTGTAAAATTCTCCTGTGAAAGCATACAGACCCAGACTTTTGTGTGTCAGGAGTTTGTTGATTACTGCTTGAATTTAATTTGCTGCTTTGATCTGTTCAGGCTTTCTGCTTCTTCATTCAGTTTTGGAAGATTACACTTTTCTAGAAAAATGACCATTTCACCTAGGTTTTCAGATTTCTTGGCATACAATTCTTCATAATAATTTCTTCCAATCCTTTGTATTTTTGAGGTATTGGTTGTAATCTCTCCTCTTTCATTTCTGATTGTGTTTATTTGGGTCTTCTCTCTTTTTTTCTTGATGAGCCTGCTGAAAGACTTGCCTATTTTGTTTATCTTTTCAAAGAACCAGCTCCTGGATTCATGGATCCTTAGAATTGTGCTTTTAGTCTCTGTGTCATTTAATTCTGCTCTTATCTTGGTTATTTCCTTCATTCTACTTGCCCTGGGCTGTCTTTGTTGTTGTTTCTTGAGTTCTTATACATGTAGGGTTAGGTTGTTTGTTTGAAATGTTTCTGTCTTTTTTTGGTATGCCTGTATCGCTATGAACTTCCCTCTCAGGAATGCCTTCACTGTGTCCCATAAGCTTGGGTTGCTGTGTGTCCATTTTCATTTGTTTCCAGGAACTTTCTGATTTCTTCCATAATTTTGTTCTTGACCCATTCATTGTTTAATAGCATGCTATTTAATCTACATGACTTTTTTTTTTTCCCTTGGTGTTGGTTTCTAGTTTCAGTCCCTTGTGGTCTGAGAAAATGCTTTATATGATTTCAGTTTTCTTGAATTTGTTGAGGCTTGTTTTGTGTCCTATCATGTAGTCTATCTTTGAAAATGTTCCATGTGCATTTGAAAAGAATGTATATTTACCTTCTTTGGGATGGAGGGTTATATATATATAAATTCAGTCCATTTCCTCTAGGGCATTATTCAATGCCACAATATCTTTGTTGATATTTTGTTTGGAAAAGTCTATTTTTGACAGTGGGGTGTTAACCCCCCCCACTATAATTGTGTTGCTATCAATATTTTTCTTGAAGTCTTCTAAGATATCCTTTATGTATTTGGGTGTTCATGTGATGGGTGCATATATATTTACAATGTTTATATCTTCTTGGTGGATTATTCCCTTGAGTATTATGAAGTGACCTTCTGCATCTCTCCTTCTGGCTTTTTTTTTTTTCCGGAAAGTCTATTTTTTCTGTTATGAGTTTTGCTACCCCAGCTTTTTTTTCCTACCCATCTCCTTGGAAAATTCATTTCTAGCCCTTCACTTTCATTCTGTGTAGGTCTTTTGTTCTAAGGTGGGTCCCTTGTAGGTTGCATATGTGTGGGTCATACTTTCTTATCTATTTAGCTATTCTATGTCTTTTGATTGCAGCATTTAATTCATTGACTTTTAAGGTTATTACTGGTAGGTACATATTCATTGCCATTTATGTACCTGTGCTCCTCTCTCTCTCTTTCTTTTCCTCCCCTTCCTTAAAGCAGTCCCTTTAGCATCTCTTGCAGAACTGGTTTGGTGACCATGTATTCTTTTAGGCTTCTCTTGTCTGGGAAGCTTATTATCTGGCCTTCTATCTTGATTGAGAACCTTGCTGGGTAAAGTAGCCTTGGTTGCAGACCTCTGGTTCTCATTACTTGGAATATTTCTTGCCATTCTCTTCTGGCTTGAAGTGTTTCCATTGAAAAGTTAGCTGCTAGCCTTATTGGAGCTCCCTTGTATGTTACTTTGTGTTTTTCCCTTGCTGCCTTTATGAGTCTCTCTTTGTCTTGAAATTTTGCCATTTTAATTATGATGTGTCTTAGGTGGGCCTCTTTCAGTTCCTCTTGATTGGGACTCTCTGTGTTTCTTGGATTTGTGTGACTTTTTCTCTCATCAAATTAGGGAAGTTTTCCATCATGAGTTTTTCAAATAGGTTTTCTATCCCTTGCTCTTCTGCTTCTCCGTCTGATATCCCTATTATGCGGATATTATCACATTTCTTGCATTACATTTCTTGCATAGTTTTTGCATTTCTCTTAATCCCTCTTCATTTTTTCTGAGCCTGTTTTCCTTTTCTTGCTCTTTCTGGGTGTTTTTTTCTACATTGTCCTCTAATTCACTGATACAATCTTCTGCTCCATCAGTCCTGCTTTTGATTCCTTCTACTGTTTTCTTTAGTTCAGAAATTGAATTCTTCACTTCCTCTTGGCCCTTGCTGATAGTTTCTATTTCCTTTTTCATGTTGATATAGTTTTCAATGAGTTCATTGTAGTTTCCCTGTAGTTTTCGGTAGCTCATTGTGAACTTATTGAGCTTCCTGATAATTATTGCTTTGAACTCAGTGTCTGATAGTTGAGTTGCCTGTATTTCATTTAGCATTATTTCTGAGGCTTCCTCCTCTCCTTCCATTCGGAGATTGTTTCTTTGTCTTCCCATTGTTTGTGAGACTCTTCTTGTTAGCCTCTGCTTATTAAATTGATCTGTTCTGGCTCCCTGGGTTTATGGTGTGAATTTCTGTGGTAGAATACCTGTGAGATTCAGTGGTACAGTCTTCTTTGGGTATCCTTGGGTTCACAACTTCCCCTTACTCTTTTTTGTGATTAGTTGGAGGGGTAAGGCAGCAAGAGAGTATTCTATGATATTTACAGTAGCAGCCAGTAGAGAAGAGATAGGAGATCCTTTTGCTATGTATAGTGTTAGCCATGATCTTCCACCCAACTAACCATTTTTTTAAAAAATCTCTGAATGGGTATTTTTTTAAAGATTTTTTTAAATTTATTTTTAGAGAGGGAAGGGAGGGAGAAAGGGAGAGAGAGACAGAGAGAGAGAGAGAGAAAGAGAGAGAGAGGGAGAGAGAGAGAGAGACATTAATGTGTCGTTGCTGGGGGCCATGGCCTGCAACTCAGGTATGTGTCCTGACTGGGAATTGAACCTGCGATGCTTTGGTTCGCAGCCCGTGCTCAATCCACTGAGCTATGCCAGCCAGGGCTCCAAGTAACCATTTTTTTAAAAAGGATGGAACGAAGATAAGACTCTTGTTGGGGAGGGAAGGATTGTGAGTTGGATCTAGAAAGCAGTGAGGTGGTGGGAGTTCAGATTCTGAGGTAAGGTGAGAGTAAATGATAGTAAATAGGTGTAGTGTATGAGAGAATACAGTTAACCACTACAGTAATAGAGTTCAGGAAATTTTGAAGGGTGTAAGATCTGGAAGGTGTGTTGTATAGTACTTACAATTGTATGGAATAGCTATTATTTATTTTTTAAAAAATATTTTATTTATTTATTTTTAGAGAGGGAAGGGAGGGGGAGAGAGAGAGAGAGAGAGAGAGAGAGAGAGAGAGAGAGAGAGAGAGAAACATCAGTGGTTGCTGGGGGACATGGCCTGCAACCTAGGCATGTGCCCTGACTGGGAATCGAACCTGCGATGCCTGGTTCGCAGCCCGCGCTCAATCTACTGAGCTACACCAGCCAGGGCAATTGTATGCAATAGCTATTATTTACAGTTATATTAGAGCAAAAATCATATGACAGAATCTATGAGATCTAGATAACAAGAATACGGAGTGTAGAACCTTAAGTAGTGTACTAATGGAAAACAAATGAAGCGAAGGACAATAAATTAGCAATACACTATGAATGAGATAATAGGGGAAAGCTGTCAAATGATACAATATAACAAACCAGGCAAAGAAGAGTATACAGAAAGAAGAGGAATACCAAAATACTATTAAAATAAAAAATGTAAGAATAATGGAAAAAATGATAATACAAATATGCAATAACTTGCAGGTTCAAAAAAAAAGAAGGAAAAAGCAGAAGATGGATGGAAGAAGAGATAAAATTGGAAAGAAAGGAAGGACGAATAACACTAGAAAGAAGGAAAGAGAAGAAAAAGGAAGTGAAAGATATAAAAATAATAAGAATTAAAAAATAAAAAATTACTTTAAAAAAAGAATAAAAACCCAAAAGCAAAAAATGAAACAAAAAAACTTCTTGTTGGTTTCAAACTGGCCAAACCGGTTTTTCTGGTCTTGCTGGCTTCAGCTGGCTGAGAGGCAACTGGTATCACTTTTCTCCCTGTTCAGCACTCAGTCAGCCTCACATGTACTCTCTCCAGGGTTAGCTATGCACTCTCCCCAGAGCCAGTCTGGTGTCTCTCTGCAGGGCCCTGGATATGGGATCCGGGTCCTCCTAAGCACGCTTTCCCGAGTTTATGGCTGCGGGCTCTAGTGACCCTGCAGAGCGCCTACGCCTTCCCCAGCTCATGGCTGTGGGCTTTGGGTCTTCCACAAAACACTCTCCCCTGGTTGTAAGCGTGGGTGCACTGCCAGGCCACCCTTGGTCGCAGGGGTTCAGATGCACACTCTTCCCAGGGCTGTGCGTGGATGCTCACAGCCCCTGTGTGATTGCCACTCAGTCCTCATCCCCTCTCTGTGCCTTCAAGCAACCAGCAACTTGGTGCTATTCAATTCTTGTTTGGCTGGGGAGAGAACAGTTGACCCAGCTCTCTCTCAGGTGCCCTGAGGCAGACCTGAGAGTGCCAGGCCTGGGGCTCCAACCTCCCTGGTCCCCATGTTGATCTCGGGGCCCTTATTATCCTGAAGCACTCTCCTTACCTTCTGGTTTTTCAATGTCCACTATAATTTTTGATCTCCTACTTTCATATAAGCTGTGATACTGTTGGCTGTTTGCTCTGTTCCTCCATAGATCAGCTAGGTTTTTCTCCTGTGTATAGGGAGAAGTGGAATCTGCTCCCTCCTACCACACTGCCATCTTCCCCAACCTTCTTTATGTTTTTAATAAGTTTGCATACGTAGGCTTTCCCATAATTCTTTGAAAGTAGTTTTGAAATCAATGGTATCTTATTTTAGAATTGTGTCAGCATATAATGTAATTCTGGGAATAACAGTCTTGTAAGTACAAAAGGAGAAGATATAGGATGCTGTGGAATGCTCAGAGAAGCACCACATGTCAGTGTGTCACAGACAGGGTGGGGCCACAGGGTTGAGAAGAGAGAGCAGAGCCATGGTCAGGTGAACTAGAAGGTAAAGAGTGGGCAGCATTAGCAGAAGAACAGAGAAAACAGGCATCTTCAGAGGCCTGCACATGGTCTGGATGGTAGAATACTGGGCAAGGAGATAAGGTGAGAAAAGAAAGTGGCTTTTCAAGCAGTTTTTGGTAAACCTCAGAAGACCCAATATTACCCCATGGGTATTCTACAGTATAATAATCCCATGATCATTCTGGAATATAAGAGGTGGGGGTAACTGAAAGTCAAATAAGTTTGGAACTCAATTTCAATTTACCTATGAACACTACAGCTATCCACAAGCCTATCAGCTCAGGCCATCTTGGATGCTTCTCTAGTCCATGGCAGTCCCACTGTGAATATTCATTTTAAGTCCCTGAGAATATATAAAGATAGTTTGTAAGGGCTAAATAATTAACATAAAACTAGATATTTATAAATACCATTTGCATTCTTCTTTTTTAAAGATTTTATTTATTTATTTTTAGGGAGAGGGGAAAGGAAGGAGAAAGAGAGAAACATTAACATGTAGTTGCCTCTCATGCACCCCTTAATGGGGACCTGGCCCACAACTCAGGCATGTACCCTGACTGGCAATCTAACCAGCAACACTTTGTTTCATAGCCTGTGCTCTACCCACTGAGCTACACCAGCCAAGGCACCATTTGCATTCTTAAATGGTGAATATGTGTGTAGTAGATGCATATTCTCGTCATAAGTGACCAAAGTGCTGCTGGAGCCCTGGTGCAGCTGCAGGAGATACCTGCGTTGGGTGCTACTTGCAAGGGCAGAATTAGAATCTCTGGGGTTATGTCCCAAGCTTTGGGATTTTTCAAAAAGTTTCCCAGATGTTTTCGGGCTTCACAGGTTTGACACCCATTGATCTCATCAAGAGTAGCCAGAAGGGGACATGCACTGAGAACTGGCCAGAGCCCATTTCAGCCATGGTGCAGTCACATGTCTGGGCATGGTTGCTGCTCCCTGCAATAGAAACCTTAGCACACAGGTGTCCCTCCCAACATGAGACCAACCAGCTTTCTCTGTACCATGACCACAACAGAGAAAATAGTCTCATTTACACTTCACTCTTCCGAACCTACTTCCCCCCATTCCCTGGGCATCTCATTCTACACAACACCACATGGCATCTGGCATTTTGTGACACCTTCTGTGACACATACACCATTTCCTTGATCCCAGTGCCCCTCCCCTCTTCATGTACTAACTTCTCCCTTTTGTTTCCATGTCTCAGATCAGGCATTGCCTCTGCTTTCTCAGATTACAATTTGTCATGTTCCTTATCTTTGTGAGGAAGAGCCCTTCATGGCTCACTACCATCACCAGTCTGTGTAAAGCCCTCTTTGGCTTATTTTATTACTTTATTTGTTATTTCTTAGCCAAGCCCATTTTCTACTCAACCCCTACTCAGGTACCCTCTCAGGTCGATTATGGCCTACAAAATGAAATCTATTTTGTCCCATTGCACTGACTATTGTTTTCAAGTATGTTCCATGGTGCCATGTGCACATTCTGTTTTTTCCTGTTGCCTCACTTGCCTATGTCACATTCACTCACTTGTTCCCTGGGGATAGATGTCCAGGCTGTGAAGAAGAACCTTGCACTCTGACACACAGTCTGTAGACCTCTGTAATCTTCTGTCTGAATCATGTGAGTTCTCCAGCCAGAGTTTTTAAAACCTGAACTAGATAATTAGATATGAAATAGACATTTTAACTAAGATACACCATAGGAGATATAACTCCTTAATTTTTGAATGATGACTGACCAGAAAGTGGCATTTGTTTGCTGTACTTGCCATATTACAAGACACCAGAATGGGAAATAACAATAGAGGTGTCTGAAGGCAGAGGTAAGAAAGAAATATAGCTGCTTACTGATGGCACTGTACCAAGTTCAGCCTATTTGGAAACCTAATTATAGATCCAGTGGTCTATATGTATGCACTATGACAGTAACCCTGTACAGCTCGGGACCCTCCCCAATGAGGGATTTGTAACAGGGTCCAGAACTCAGGGTGTCCGGAAAATATAAAAATATAGGATATCCCCTCCCCCACAAGTCTGGACTGGGGGATGGGACACAAGAAGCAGGGCCACTGAGAGTTATTTGCATATCAACAGTTGGCCAGCTTCATATCTGAATGTAAAAATAGTTATTTTACATATATATAATAACTGGCTAACTTCATAGATATATTAAGGAGCTGTGGCCATTTTTTAAGCCAAGGATATGGGAGTGACTTTGACCCATGATGTAACTGGGAGGCAACTCCACCTAGTTACAGCACCTGTTGTAGAGCTTAGAGATGGTTTGCTCCATGCCACAGGGTTATGCTTGCTCAGGCTAACTATGGTAGCCAAGAAAGGCTGGAAAAATGCAGGAGTGCTGTCAGGTGAAGCCGATGGTAGGAAGAATTGGAAATGGGGTTGCAGAAGAAGAGTTGTGCTGGGATTTAAACCCAGGCATGGCAGCCATGTAGTGTCTAACCACATGGTTTTGGGGCTCCTTTAACCACATGGCTGAGGAAGCAGGAAAGCAAGATAGTAGCAGCCATTCAGAGCTCTCTTTTAGCAGTTTGGAAGAATGCAGGAGAGACATTGTGGGAAGGAAATGGATGAAAGGACTCTTGTTGGCAGGCCATGAGAAGGTGCCACATGGGTTTGGATTAATAACTGGAGATCCTGGCAACACAGTTGATGGTGCTGGGAACCTCGGGAAACCTGCCAGCTGAGCACACATTACTGGGAAGAACCGGGAGCTAGTCGAGCCACAGACTTCTATTTTTTTTTTTTCCTAAGATATGGTATCCCTGACTGGCCTGACTGGGCAAAGGGGTGAAGGAAGGACTGTGTGAGTTTATGGGTGTTTTAAAAGACTTTGAGTATTTAACAGTGATATTCTCCCATTACACTAAACCTGTATAATTTTTGAATAAATAGTCCCTTTCCTTTTCACCAAATTATGGCATGGAGAGCCATAATTCCAGTTCTCTGGCAGTGGGCAAAGAATCCAGTACCAGAGGGACTCCATAATCCCTGGGTTCATTCTGTAATAGTTTTTTGGTGCCCAATATGGGGCTGAGATTCTCCCGTGGCAGACTGCCTCCTCAGGTGTGGGGGAGTGAGACTTCACAATTTTCCAAGTCTCTGAGAATTTCTCTGCACTCCTCCTGAGGACACCAACCACTTAATCACATCTGGAAGGGTGAAAAGGAAATGAAATGGGGAAGGGAGCAGAGAAGTGAAACTGTTTGGTTGAAAAGTTGTTTCTGAGCACTCTTTTGAAATAACAGAGTTGTGGATAATGGTTTGTTTGGTTAATATGCTGCTTCCAGGTTGCCACTGTCTGCTTGCTTACATGACCAATACCACAGTTTTTATTTATTGTTGGATATTATAAGTATCTTACTACTTGGCAGAAAGTAACATAGATTTTGTTCTTTCAAATAAAATTTAAAATGAGTTTGTCAAACCTTCTCTCTATCCCCTCAATTTTCTGCTAGAATTCTGCTTGGACTGCCACTGAATTTATGGATTAATTTGGTGTTTTTCAATTTAATATTTCCAATGTGAAGCCTCCTATTCAGAAGTATTTATCTGGGTTTACTTATAGATCTGCTAGTAGACAAACATTTCTCCATGAAGAACTTGGGTACATCTGGGAAGTTAATTTCTATGTTTTATAGATATTGATCTCATTTTAAATACATTAGTTTTATTATATATTCTAGTTAGTCATGCTGACATTTCTACCTTTTCTTGTGCTAGACAAGGTCAGATTAGATATGTGTTCATATTTTACCATTTACAAAACTGAATTATAGCAATGATTACACCATGCAGAACATGATCATTGTTTAACATGATCAATTGGACTATGAAACTTTTAAGGGCATGGATAGTTTCTAAATCATTTTTGTACCCACAGCAATAAGATAGATTCATTTTTAGATGTTCTTTGACTCTACATTAAAATATATGCAACTATTATGTTACAGTGACATGACTAAAAATATCTGGAAGTGTGGTGGAAAAGGGAACTGCTTTCACTAAATGCTCATATCAGCTAAGAGATTTATCAAATGAAGTATGCATTATAATCTAGTTCTACTTTTTTTTTCCTTTTTTTTTTTCCTGTGGAAGGGTTCTGTTGTTACTGGCAAAGTTCTTTTCCCGTCCCTCAAAATAGAAATAAAGAGAGGGAGCCAAACAGATTTAAAAAGAGGTTTACTGAAAATATGATAGAGGAGAAAGAAGAAGGAGAGAGCTTGATTAATAAATCAAGGGAGCACACACTATAAGAAAGTATGACTCTCCAAACTGTAGCTCAGTCTGGCTTATATAACACTGGATTTCTTCACACAGGTGCAGAGTTGATTATTTTGTTTGCCACACTTGACTGGTACAGGCACAGAGTGGACCTCTTTGTTCTTTAGGTTGCTGCCATGGGCTAGCAATAGCAATGACTGGCACAGTGCAAAAGTAAAAAAAAATAGATTTTATTCTGAAGAAAAAGAATTTAACTTTAAAAGAATTTCAAAAAATTAACTGAAGAACATCCCATCCATCATAAGAGAGTACAGCTTGTCTCACTGTCAAGACCCTTCTCTTTATTGTTGGAGTCTCTGTCCTACTGGAATTAGGGGAAATTAATCAGTCTTCTTTCTTTCTCATCCTCACTCTCTATCCCCACCCCATAACTATGACATGTGCTGTGGTTGCAGAGATGGGACTCAAGCCTATAAATGCATCTTGTGAAAGAAATAACCCAAACTCTCCTCTAGTTCTAAGGAATAACATGAAAAGTCATGCTTCAATATATTCTACTTTAATGACTCCCCACCAACTAATCTCTTAGTTATCTAAACCACCAATTTTCAACTGGTGTGCCAGAAGGATTTTTAAAGCGTACAACACCTGACTATTTAGTCAGGGGAACCAAACTCTCTTTCCTTAGATTGTCAAATAAAAGAATGGCAACAGCCAAGGCAACAATATTTGTGTGGTGTGAATGAATCAAAAGTATACCTATTTTTGTCAGATTGGGAAAAATATATCTTTTTGTGTGTTACAGAATTTTAGTAATTAGTTTATGTGTGCCATGAGATGAAAAGATTGAAAATGGCTGGTCTAAAGCCAGGTAAAACTATTTCCCCACCAGCAAATCCAAACCAAGAAGTCAGGGTTATAGGAAACCATTTTTTAGAAACCCACTTTGGCCCTGGCTGGTGTAGCTCAGTGGATTGAGCATGGTCTGTGAACCAAAGCTTCACAGGTTCGATTCCCAGTCAGGGCACATGCCTGCGTTGCAGGCCATGGTCCCCAGCAACCGCACATTGATGTTTCTCTCTCTCTCTTTCTCCCTCCCTTCCCTCTCTAAAAATAAATAAATAAAATCTTAAAAAAAAAACTCACTTTGCAGATTTTAATCAATATTGTTAATTTCACTCATATGGCTATCTGTTTCTCATTATATTGTAGCTTTGCATATCTTAGCTTCAAATTTGATGATGGTCCAGGATTCTGCTTGTAATTAGTTGGGAATTTACAGAGCAAGGTGTCAGGAAGCAAATGAGCCAAAGGAGATAGGAAAGGTCATAACAGCAGATGAGGAGGCCAACCCTATAATTTAGTAAGGCCTATTTTCAAATCTCAGGTTTCTTAGGAATTCACCCAGCTCTAATAATTCTTAGGTCACCATCACCTTTAGGATAAATCAGACCAAAACCTCTAGTTAAAAATTAAATAAACAAATAAATCAACAATAAAATAGTTCCTTAGGGATAATTATCAGCAGCAAAAATAGAATGGAACTGCCTTGGTCTCCTCACTCTGCACCCTACAGTCTTTCATCTCATCTCTCCCTTTGTCCACTGCCTCTGTCCCTGGTAGAAACACATGCAAATAGAAAAGACTTCAGACATCTGGAGATGCTTTAGTTATCACAAATTTTAGTAACTTTTTTTAGATTTTATTTATTTATTTTTAGAGATTGAAATGGAGGGAGAAAGACAGGGAGAGAAACATCAATATGTGGTTGCTTCTCATGTACCCCCTACTGGGGACCTAGCCTGCAACCCAGGTGTGTGCCCTAGACTGGGAATTGAACTGGCTACCCTTTGCTTCGCAGACTGGCACTCAATCCACTGAGCCACACCAGCCAGGGCTAGTTTAGTAACTTTCCAAAGAGAAACATAAAATAGAGTGAAAAGTCAAATATTTTGGTTTACTAGAAGGGTAAGAACCCACCTTCTATGGCCCTGTTCATCTCATCTGATGGGATTACCCAGGAAATGTATTGCTATTTTGATTTTAAATTTCTCTCAAATATGTGATTCCATAAATACAATCCAGGTAAGTCACTGCAGAAAAAATGTGAGAAAAGATGACTATTTTATTGGATTTGTACCATTCACTTTTTGTTACTTGTGTAGTCATAAAAATTCATCAACTGTGTTATCATTTTAGAAAAAACATCCCTGAAAATGCTATGTGAATTATCCAGCAAGCCTTGAGTAACCTGGCTGTCAGATGGTGGCAATAACTGAAGATATATATAAAAAAGCTAAAACCAAAACCAAGTCTTAATGTTATCTACCAGTCTAATTTTTATTGAAATTACTAAAATAGATAATGGAGTATTTACCCTGTGTTATTTTCTTTGTAATTTAATATGTAGTTTGGTACAATTTGGGGGGTTTGAGCTTATTCTCCTCTCCACCAATAGGCTAGCACGTTGCCTTGCACACAGAAGACCATTGTGTGTTCAAGCTTCTGGGTCCAGCTCTACCCTGAGATAGCTGCCTGCCCCTGAACCTCAGTTTTCTTTTCTCCAAAAACAGAGGTAATAAAATAATAATGATATTATTGTTGATTGCTAAAAGTATATAAGAAAAACTGTGAGACGTAATTTGCCCAGTGTCTAGCAATAACATAATAATAGTTGTTAGAACTGAAAGTTTTCAGGGCATCTACCCCAAAGACTGATCCTGAAAGAAGTTTTCAAGTTTGCAAGTTTGCAATTCAAAAACCTAAGAACCAGAGGAGCGGAAGATGGCGGCTTGAGAGGAGGAGTCTGGATCCCCCTCTCCAGCGCACAGGGGAGAATTTGGCCGATCTGAGGAGAAACAGACTAGGAGACCACGGATATCGCAGTGTTTATGAAAATAGGGCATCAGAAGTTATCCAGATATTGAATGAACTGACGGTGAGACGCCAGAAGGGGCCCGGGCTGGGCGCCCGTGAAGGCGGAGCCGGCCCTGTCCCCAGTCAGGGGTTGTGACCAGCAAAGGCGCAGGTGCTGTGTGCACCCACGGGGAACAGTGAGTACCCAGTCTGCCGGACCAGGAGAGGCCTTGCCGTGGGGGTGGAGGAGCCCCGAATGGGTGTGTGTGGTTTTGGGGAGAACTGAGACCCGGGGCCCAGCCGGGAACAGGGAGGGTCTTCCCGAGCTGGGACCATCTGTCGCAGACGCGCGCCCTGCGGGTTTGATCACTCAAACGCAGAACTCAGGAAGGACACAACTTTTCCCGGGTGCTGAAGTCCGCAGTGGATACAAGGGGAGGGGCGTGACCTTTCCCAAGCCCCGGAGGGTACCTCTCGAGACCGGAGAAGAGACTGCGCTGCCCGAGAACGGGGAGCCCAAAAGGGGAATTTCGGACCCCGCATGCAGTCCCAGCCCAGGCACCGTGTCCCGGAAGAGAGGCAGGGCTCGGCCGAGCGTAGAGCCCCTGTCGGGGAAGCTGGGGGAGGGGCGCTACGCCTGGCTGCCTGCGCCCTGAGCACAGAAGGAGTCAGCAATCGATTCTGAGAAAAATCGATGGCCAGCCCTGAGGCTGACTGAGTTCTGTCTTAGAAAGGTGAAAGGCAGTCTCACCGCTCGCTCCTCAGCCTGCTTGCGCTGGCAGGAACAGAAATACCGATT
>PVIA01018216.1:0-13434 GCA_004024845.1 Tonatia bakeri
CATGGTTATTTAACATACCTATAGCCTTGGGCTGGTGGCCTGAATATGCTAAATAGCTATGGCCATGCTCTGGGCTAGGGGGATGGAAAGGAACACCTCCCTGAGACGTGACTAGGAACAGGTCCCCTGAGAAAGGAACACCTCCCTGAGACGTGACTAGGAGCAGGTCCCCTGAGTTTCAGCACTTGGGTGGGAGCTCAGAGGAGATTGGTTCCAGGACATGGGGTGACACTTGCCCAGACCCATGATGGTGACCAGAAAAGCTGGAAAGGACAGCAGATTGAGGGCAAGTGTGGCCAAGTGTAGGAGGAGTCAGAAATAGGGCTGCAGAGGAAGTTTGGCGCGGGGATTTAAACCCAGACACGGCAGCCATAGGAAAGAGAACCACGAGGCTTTGGCAGAGTAGAGGGCACCCTCAGCCCTGTGAGAGAGGATTCACCATGTGGATTTAGCAGAAAGTTGCCACTTGGCCAATGCCGAGTGGCAACCCCGTCTCCCCACAGCTCTGTGGGGAGAACCACGTGGATTTGGCTGAGTACAGGTCTCCTGCATCTCTGTGGGGAGAACCACGTGGATTTGGCTGAGTACAGGTCTCCTGCATCTCTGTGGAAGAGAGAACCACGTGGATTTGGCTGAGTACAGGTCTCCTGCATCTCTGTGGAAGAGAGAACCACGTGGATTTGGCTGAGTACAGGTCTCCTGCATCTCTGAGGGGAGAGAACCACGCGGATTTGGCTGAGTGGGGACTCCCGTGATCCTGCAGAGGAAAGAGGACCACGTGGCTGGACTGGTGGAGAAGAGGACCACGCACCTTTGCCAGAGTGGGTTCCCCCACAGCAGTGGTAGGGGGAACCGTCACCCGGTTTTAGCAGAGATTCCAGTGACACAGCTGATGGTGCTGAGAACCGAGAGAGGCCTACCAGCCTAGCACGGATTACTGGGAAGATCCAGACACTGCCTGAGACTGGACTTCTATTTTTCCTTTCCTGAGATACGGTACCCCATACTGGGCAAGGGGGGAAGGAAGAACTGTGTGCGTTTAGTGGGTGTTTTAAGGGACTTTAAGATTTTTTTGATAAAAAACATTAGGTCACTGCCTTAAGTTTTGTATAGCACAAAATAAACGTTTTCCTTTCCTTTTCACTAATCTCTGGCATTGAGAGATATCTTTCCTATATGGCGGCGGACAAGACGGACCCGAATTTCTTTCAGTAAGAGCATCACCCTCTCAGGCTCACGGGCCCCTTTGCTTGTTTGGGTCCTTTTGCTCTGTAACAGGCTCTCTTGTTGTACTTGGGTTTTTACCTTTTGGTGGTTCCTTTGTTGGTGGCTTTTCTCCTCCAGCAGGTATACTGATGTTTGCAGCTCCCACCTATTCTTGTATGTGATCAGTGGCAAGGGGTAGGCAAAATGGATTAAGACAGTGGGAGAGTATTTTATTGGATTTAAAGTACCAGCAAGTAGAGAAGAGATAGCAGATTCTTTGGATAACTATAGTGTTAACTGTGATATTTCACCCAACTAGCCACTTTTTATAAAAGGTGAAAGAGAGATAAGACTCTTGTTAGAGGGGAGGATGATTGTGAGCTGAATCCAGAAAACAGAGAGCTTGTGCAAGGTTAGATGATGAGATATAGTGAGATTAAAGGATGGAGAGTAGGAGTAGTGTGAGAGAGAATAGAGTTAACCACAACAATAATAATGCTCAGGATTAAAGTGAAGTGGGCTAAGATCATGGAGGGTTGCTGTGTAGTACATACAATTGTATGGAACAACAATTATTATTATTATTTTTTAATTTTACTTTAATCATTGTTCAAGTACAGTTTTCTCCCCTTTACTCCCAATCCAGCCCACCCACTCCTCCCTCCCAACTTCCCTCCAATTACCACCCTCCCCCTAGTTTTTATCCATGTGTCTTTTAACTTTGAAACAACAATTATTTACAATAGTACTGGAACAACAATAATATGACAAGAAATATATTGTTTAGATAACCAGAATAGAAATGACCTGATCAAGAGTTGTGTGTTATTGGAACATGGGTGAATTGAAAGAAGGAAAATTAAAATACAAAACAGAGAGAATAAGGAAAACCAGTCAAAGAATGCAATTAAACAGAGAAATAAAATGAGGGAAACTAAACATAAGGAAGAGAAGTAAAACAATATAATAAAATAAAAGTGGTAAAATTAATGAAAAAATAATAATAATACACATAAACAATAAAATGCTAGGTCTAGGGATAGCAAAGTGACATTTGTCTCAGTTTCTCAGTTTTGGGGGTTAGCCTTGTGCTCCCCATTTCAATCTGTCTCTGGACCCTTTGTAACTCCATGTCTTACTGTCTCCCTTGGGGGAAGGGAAAAAAAGGAAACAAAAAGGAGAGAGGAACCAAAAACAAACAAAAAAATAAGCCTCCTGCTGACTTCAAACCTGTTCATCAAGTTCTGCTGCTCTTTCTTGATGCCACAGGAAGAGGGGGGCTGGGCTTCACTTTTCTCCCTTCGTATGGTTTTGAGAGGATAGGGACCAGGTCTGAGCTGCAATATTCACAGTTTCCGGTTTCTGGCCCAGGTGTCCCATGAGCTTCCAAGCTCAAATCAGCCACTCAGCTGCTTGCAGTGTGAGATAAGCTGGGTGCCATGGTTCCACACTCTACCACTTAGTCTCTGGGTGCACACAGTTGAAATCAGCCTTGGGGCGAGCCACCTGCTGCTGGAGAGTTCCTTACAAAGCAGCTGCCCGCTGTTCTTTACAAGCACGTGGCTTTTCACACAGCCCAGCTTTCCAACCAGTCCGGAGACTATTGGAGTCAGGGTCTGACAGGGCCCATCGCCTCCCTTCTCTAGGTGTCGCCTAGCACCTCAGTTTCTCAGGTGCCAGAGTCCACAGTCCCAGCAGATGTGTACCGCCTCTGTGTGTCTCCCACTTCGTCTCTACTCCCCCCAGCAACGTCCAGCATCCAGGTTCCTCCTGGTGCCAGGCTGTCCTCCTTGCTCTAGCAGGGGAGGGAGCCTGGGATCTAACCCTCCTCCCTGTATCCTGTGGCAGGCGCCAGGCTGGGGGCCACAGCAGCAGGGATTCCCGCGTAGATCCCAGGGACCTTACCATTCCAACGCAATCTCCTCACCATCTGTTTTTCAATGTTCTCTGCAATTTTTGGCCTCCAAACTTCATATAAGCTGGGATTCCATTGGCTGTTCACTGTTCCTCAGACGATTGGCCATGTGTTCCAGCTGAGCACAGGGAGAACTGGGCTCCGCTCCCACCTACCTCGCCACTATCTTCTCCTACCTCATAACACCTTAAGAAGCCAAATTGTTAGTGAGTAAAAAACTGAATTTTGAAAGAAAGGAGACCTGTTGGTCCTAGGTGCAGGATCCTGTCATGTATCTGAAATACCACACCTATTCTCTTCCCAACACACTTCCTACAGACAGTCCCGGTAACTGCTCATGGCTGCATTTTAATGAGCTGCTCCCAAATCCCTCTTCGTTTCACCAGCCCAGGTCACTAGACTCATTTTTTTTTTCTCATCTCAAAGCTGCGGTATCGTGAAGAGAGAACTGAATTGGAACCACAAGACTGGAGTTTTAATTGTGACTGTACTAGAAGCCCTTCAGGTCTCTCTCAGACTAGTTTTCTCATGCCTAAATTGGGCACTTCAACCATGCCATGTGTGTAAAGTAAAATTTTGGTAAAAAGTGCTTTTTAAGTAGTTTACCTCCATTCAGTATGTCCGGAATAGTGTCTGCTGGAAGTCGTCCTGCCTGGTTTCAGTATTTAATACTTTAAAAAACAGTATTAAAGATAACAGGCTTCAGGTGCCCTACACTATGGAGCTCTTATCAGACTTCACTGAAGGATATCAGATGGCTCCTTGCTACTGGATTGCCTTAGCTTGAGCTGTGCTTACGCCCACCCGATTTTCTGTATGGCATTCAGAATATACAGATCGCTGCCGCTGCCAAGCAGCTGAAAATAACAACAGCAGAAATCCAATCCAGCTTGACATGCTTCTCGGGACTGGTGAATATGAATCTGCTGAAGAGCAGGTGAAAATGGACCCTCAAGCTTTCTCCCAATGCTTCCAGATGGCGCATGCAGTTGATGCCCTCCTCACCCATACAACTCAAGAAATGACCCAACAAACATGCATTGACCAGGTGGTCCTTATCAGGCTCTCAGCTGTAGTCTCTGCAGTAATATGTCTGGGAGAATGGCAGGGTGCCCTTGTCACTTGCCAACAACTCACTTGTGATCCCGGCTTCTCTAAGCTGTATATAACGCCCCTAAAGTGGAACTCCAGTCTGCACTCATGGGAGGAGGTCCAACACCACCTGCAAGGGGCCCTTCCCTCTAATCTCAAGGGACAAATCAATCATCTCCAGCTTGAGCTGCATCAACAACTTGAGGACATTAAGTGACTCACTGAGAAGGAGGTGTTTCAGACCCCGCATGACAACTTACAATGGCTTAATCCAAAGACTTGGTTTGAAGGACTAAATTTGTGTATCTGGGGCATGGGGGCTATGTGACACCTCCTAACCATTGTGGTCTTTTGTGCCTTGAAATACATATGCAAGTTGTTTTCCTGGGATCGTGTATGTAAAGAGTAGGTAGCAGGCTTCATTGGATTTACCATCATATTTGCCATAACAAACAAAAAAGAGGGAGATGTTGGGAGTCATCCTGCCTGGTTTCAGGGACTGTAGCCTCATTAATGGACAAAAGAGTCCTATGACTAGGGCTGAGTGAAAAGATCTTGTGGCCATGAGCCACTAAGGAGACAGAACCTATCCTCTTGTCAGGGACACAACCCCTGCCTCCTCCACTGCCCTCTTCTTGGCCTGGGTGGATGACTGGTTAGCCAATGATAGGTAAGATTCTTCAAGGGAGGGACAGCCTAAGACAGGCACAATTACAAAGGGCCATTGGGGAAGGACTTAGGGGTCTACAGAGAAGGGGCAGAAAGACCCTCAACCCTCGGCTTTGTCATAGCCTGAATCCTCATTCTGTCTGTAAAAGGTCTCCTAATCTCTTGGCTGCTTTGCTACCCCCACCTCTGACGTCTACCTAACTCAGCCTGAAAGAAATGCCAGAGGCAGCTACAGCCTTGTACTGCAATGAATGGCCCCCAGGGGCAAATCTGGCCTGAGAAAGAATATACGTTTTGTCCTTTGAAGCCTACTCTGCCTGGCATAACCCTGTTGATTACAGCGGCACCAGTGCTTTGGGTTATGCTGTCATAACAAACAAAAAAAGGGGGAGATGTTGGGGACCACTGTGTGGTTTCTGAGACTGTGAGAGCAAACCCTGAAAGAGGCTAGTAAGTCTCCCTGAAAAAGTAGGTAAAAAGGCAGGTGGCAGACATGACCTGATGCTAACAGCGAGGGTTCCCGTGGGAATCAGGCCTGATAAATACTTTGTATGCTTTGAAGCTTGCTTTGTTTTGTATAACTCTGTTGACGTGATGTTTAAGTTCAAGGCATAAGGAGTAAACTCCTTATCTCATGAAACACGTCTTAAAGACCCTCTAGCAGCAGCATGACTAACAGACCCTGACCTATGACAGATCTCTGTGTTCCTTCAATTGTTATCTATAGGTAATACCTGTTTTTGTATGACTATAGCCTTTTGACATTGATTGATGAGCTATGCTTGTATACACCTACACATACCATTCCCAATAAAAGCCATATGGGAGAAGGACTTGGGGTGTTCTCCACTAGAGGGAATTGCCACCTCCTTTCCTGTTGGAACAGCAAGATTGTGTCTGGGATGACTTATTTCTCATAGGCAGATGGGAATTTTCTGTGGGCTGGATTTCCTTTCACAAGTTTCCTGATCTGGAATAACTTACCTCGGAGCAGAGGAGTCACGGTGAAGCCCCGTGGGGGTTAGTCTCATGGGTCAGCTTGAATGGGCCCATGGATACCCAGGTAGCTGGCTAAACATTATCTCTGTTTGAATCCATGAAGGCGTTTCTGGAAGAAACTAGCATTTGTTTTCATCCATTGAGGGCCCAAAAGAAACAAAAAAGGCAAAAGCAGGTGATTCCCCTTTCTCTCCAGAAGAGAGAAATCCATATTTTCTTGCCCTTGGACAGCAGAGCCTGTGGTTCTTGGGCCTTCAAGCTTGGATTGAATTTCCCCACCAAGTTTCCTGGTTCTCCAGTTCATAGGTGGCAGAGTGTGGCCTCTGGAGAACATGGGAGTCCGAGAGCATTCATTCATTCTACTGATACCTGTGGAGTACCTGCAATGCACAGGCATGTGCTACATGCTGGGACACAAGGGCGAGAAAAATCAAACACAGGACATATAGTCTGGTAAGTGAGAAAGACTTTATCGTATAACCGTGGATAAAGGTAAAATTGAAACTGTGATAAATAGAACATGAGGGAGGGATATGGTGCCCTGAAGACATATAATGGCAAGTCTAAGAGATGCTATTTTACTGGAGTATATTCCACCTTCCCGTAAGCTCTTGCTAGGGGGCAAATTCAGGCTATTGGAGGCATATGAAGTACTTTCTTCTCCTTTAATTTAGAAATGGATAGTATAGATTTGACCACTTATATATTCTGCACAGAGTAATAGTTTTAGACCTCACTGATTCTGTGAAATTTTATTTTGCCTAAACATCTTTAGAGGATTATTTTAGGTTTGATGGCACAATGATGTTGAATGAAATGGATTAAAGAAGTTATCAAAACTTAATATATGCAAATTTAATCATGAAACAAATTTTGCTATTGGAGTGAAGAGATGGGCCTGATTAGCATGTCCATAAAGGCAAGCAGTGCCTGTAGTGGTCTGAGCCAGGACACCAGGTGAGATGGTGTCTGCGCTGCCATGGACTGATACAGGAGCTAGGTATTTGCCTCTGGGTTTTTGCAAGATTGAAGTTCAATTTTCACAGTGTTAGGTCCCCAAATTCTGTATACCTCCAGTTATGTGTGACATTTAAAGGCACTTTTGAATGTTCTATTTTGGGTATATAAGAGAAGTTTTGGGCATACATTTTTTTTAAGGGAGGGAGTGGGATCTCTTGAACTGATTTCTTAGTAGGAAGACAAGAGGAAGTTTACTCCTTTCCACCTTGCTGAAAATGTGCATGCTGAGGGAGATGGCTTTTTTCATTGCAATTACCTTGCAGAAGGTAATACCTCAACTTAATACCCCAAATAACAGCATTTTCCAATGATGCAGGGTGGTTCTCTTAGTCTGCACACTGATTTATAGTAAGTTATATTTTATAAAGAGAGGTTTTTTTGCTAGATCTTAGAGTACTGAAAGATGGCATCAAAGCAAAGTTTTTAAATACCCAGAAGGTCATTCTATTGTAACCATCCATAGTTTTAAAAAGACAACAGTAGGTACTAGGATAATAAAGAGAAGCTTTAAAAATAAAACTAATTGAATCTTGGGCTAGAAATAGGAAGAGGTCCAAAATGTATACAACTATAAAACTTGAGCTTCTTTTGTCTGTCAGTATGTGTTTTTAATCCATTCGGGACATTCCGACCCATTATTAGTTCAAATATTTTCCCCGTACACAGTTTGCTTTCTCTTCTCCACTGGGGACTCAAATTACATGTGTGCTTGATATTGCTTCACAGGTAACTAAGTTTCTCTCCTTTTCTCCCCCTCAATGTCTGTCCCTTAGACTGGAGACATTCTATTTATTTGATTTCAAAATCTCTAAGCCTTTTTTTCCCTGCTTGTTCCTACTTCTGTTAAGCTCATCCAGTCAAATTTTTATTTCAGATATCTTACTTTTCATGTCTAAAATTTATGTTTGAGATTTAAAAAAAATATAGTTCGCCCCTATCACTTAAGATTCCTCATGCTCCAACTCATTATAGCATTTTTTCCCTTTAAGTCCTTAAACATTTTTATTGTAGCTGCTTTAACGTTCTTGTCTGCTTATTTGAGCATCTGTGTCATCTTGGGGTCTGTTTCCATTGACTGCACTTTTTTCTGGATTATGCATCACATTTTTCTACTTGATCATATGTCTACTAAGTTTTGGTTTTATTCCTCACATTGAGGATGATACATTTTAGGAAATCTGGATTATAATGTTTTCCTTTAGTAGGTGTTGAGTTTTGCTTTGGCAGGCAGTTAAAAGTATTGACTAATTCTTTTGCTCTACTAGGTGCGGCTTCATTCTTTGTTATGTTGAGTCTATTTCAGTTTTGTATATAGTCATAGGGTGTGGCCCTTACTTTATGGTCTGACACTTACTCCTTATGGGAGTTTCTAGGGTTCATACTGAGTGCCCAGGCTCACTCAGCAGAGAATTTCCAGTTTGGCTGGGCTAGACCTGCATGATCTCTGTTATCTCCATTCAGATATCTTCTTAAAAATTTCCTTTCAAACAACCTCTTTAAAAATCATGGCCAGCCTCAAAGCAGGAAATCATTTCTAGGTCTAATGAAGTTTTACCCTGTATGATCTGGACATTGGCCAAGAAGCTACAACGAAGCATGACTTTACTTCTGAGCCTCACATTATTGTGCAGAGCCCTCTTTTCAGTACTCTGCCCCGCCAATTTCAGTTGTTTTAGTCACCTGGAACTCCACTCTAGTCATTGCTTCCTCCGCTCAGCAGAGCACCAATCTCCATTTGGCCTCACTCTGTCTTTCCTTGCCCTCAGAGAAATTGGTCCTGCACTGTCAGCTGTTCAATACCTTAAAGCTTTTGCCATATATACTTTGCTCACCTTTAGAGTTGTCTTCAGCAGGAAGCAAATCTGCTACTAGTTATTCTGCAATGACTGATATAAAAATTATTTATCTAGATTCTTTTGCTTTAAATTACATACACATTATTTATTCCTTACAGTTTTGATACATTGAGACTCTGTCTAATATCACTGATTAAAACTATCCATCCAAACATGAATTTTTTTTGAAAAATAAATTTTGAGAAAAATGAAAAGGATGATTTCAATTTATAAGTGTAGGCTACTATAAAGGAGGCTGTCCTAATCTAAGAATAAAGAGAAGTCAGACAGCACTTCCACTCAACAGGATTTTCAGGAATAATTAATAAATTAACCAACACCTCTAAGGGTTTAAATTAGATTCTCCCCATTTAAGTTATGACTTCACACAAGCGGCTACATTTTGGGGATCCCATGTAACATAAACTTCAAAAGTAAACATTGAATAGTGAATGAAGAGAAAACTCTCATCTATCTCTATCTATGTATCTATGTATCTATGTATGTGTGTATCTATTTATCTCCTCCTGTTACAGAGAAGAGGACTCAAACGGCTTCGGGGTTTGCGAAGGGGAGTTTTATTCATGCATGCGGACCCAGAGGAGACTGTGTCCAAATTCTGGGCTCCAAGCTCAGGCTGGGGGTTGCTTATATTCTTGTTACAAAGGCAGAAGGAGGAGGGGGAAGGAGTGCAGCTGCCGAAAGTGGGCATACACAAGCAGAAAGCGGGGGGTGGGGGTGGTTAGCGTACAACCTTGAGATAACTGCTTATATGGGAATGGCTGCTGTCTGAGAATGGCTGCTGTTCAGCTGTGTCCTGTCACACTACCTCCTTCTTCCTGTGTCTCTCTGTAACATTTATTGAGCCATTCAGTACTTTACATACCATTTGTAGTTAATCTACAGACAAAAAACTTAAGTAAACTTTCCAGGATTGGTAGTAATCTTGGCTAAATCAAGGTTCAGATCTAGGTCATTAAGCTCCATGATGCAGCTGCTTTAAGTGCTCCAAGTAATAGGACAGGCGTGGATGCTTTTCAAGAAAGGCAGTGAATTCTGAAAAAATTTTCAGTTTCACAAGCTAAATTCTTGAGTTTTACCCTACCCCTTGTCACCTGTTGTTTTGTGGACCCATTAGTAGGGGCACTCTCAATAGAATCAACTTCATTTATTCTCATCTTGTACAAAAATGACCTAAAGTGTAGGTGAGGAGGAATATTTGCCATATCACAGTTTATCATTTTCTTGAGGATCCAATATCCCATTTTCAACTACATCTTGTCTCATAGGAGAATCTATCATGATGTAATATGTTATAAGAACATCTAGTTCAAGTACAAACATCCCTAAAATTCATGACTCATTCCTTATTTCTCTTCTTGTGCTTTCTCATCTTCCATGGTCCCACAGTCATATCTGGATTCATCCTTATCTATAACATTAATCATTTCCATAAAAAATAAAACAACACTACATTTCACATATATATCAAACACCATTATATAATAATTTTTTTCCCATCAAATGAGTCAATGAAGACTGGAACATGAATTTATTTAGGGAGTTTTATGGCAGTATTTCTCTGAAAAAAGGATAGATTCATGGTTACCATTGGGTATCATAGCAAAAAATTTTCCATTGCTCATGTCATGTGGTGAAATGGTACCCAAGAGTTCACGTTTAAGAAGTCTCCCACATATTCAGTGTATGTTTTCCTTGTGTTTCAGGTTGTTCACTTCCTTTGCTATCCTCAAACTCAACAGCAGAAAGAAAACGGTGTTAGATGATGCCTGAAAGGTGATCTGAGTAAATACAAGTAAAGATGAAAACAAGCGAATGAAGGAGAGTTCTTGGAACAGTGTGCTATTAATTTGCTAAATAATGTGGAGTTTATAAAAATATAAACTCTATGGTATATATTTTTCCTTAAATTAGTTAATGGAACTCTTTTTATTCAGCAGAAAGTTGGGGGTCGATATCATGTCAGCTGTAACTCTGCCGGTTTACTCAGATTTGTCTCAGTTGGTTCTTGGGAACTCTATTAACCTGCTTTCTATTGAGGATCAAAGATGCGATCTGATGTTGAAGCAACTTAAAGAGAATTTGCCATTGGAGACCCTAAGAAGCAGAGGGTAGGTTTTATTCTTCCAACTGAAACTCTTCCAGGGCTGGGGCCACGTCTTCTATTGCTTTTCTTATTTCCCCACAGTTCTCAGAACTGGCCCCAGTACGCACTTGGTACTTAATAAATATCTTTTTTATTGACTGACTTTCAGACTTGGAAATGCAGAATATTGTGAAATCAACAAGGGATTATGCACAATGGGAGAAACAGCTCAAAAATGAGAGTTTCTCCTTGTTCAGTTTTGTGTCTTTTATTTTTTCAGTAAGTTCTTTGTTTCAGATGAAACTTTTAACTTCAATGTACTTTAATATATACTTTGAAGAGATATTTTATGCTTCAGATAGCAAATCCTGTTAGTTATTTCCTTTTAAATAACTTCCTACTTGTCCTTGGCCTGTGAAGATATCTAAATGCATTTAGATGCCAGACAAATTAATCTTTTCTTGGTAGATGAGATACTTTTTAGGTAAATATCTTTATAAATACAATAGACATCTCATAATGAGATTATTTTTTGCTATTGAAAACTAAAGTCTGCAAAAAAGTTTCTGTACATTTTCAGTGGGATTTGAATATTCATCAGCATATGTTTTTTTAAAATATTATTTTGTGAACCTTTATATACTAGGGGAAGGGGAATTTTTTTTCTTTCAAGGAACATTAAATTACAGAAAAAATCAATTGAGGGTAACATCATTAAAAGCCAACACAGTATTATACTCATTAACTCAACAAGATTAAAAAGCAAAAAAACTTCACATTATCAGTATAGAGAGAGAAGTGGGGGGAGTAGGGGCTGAAAACTCTGGGTACTTCTCAGTGTTTTTCAAAATTTTCCATTCAAGAAGCTTCAGTAGCAAAATAAAGCAATTAATGGTAGATCCTACATTCTGCTGTCCCAACACGAGTTTTGCATTGTAGACCAAATAATAAAAGTAACATGTATGACCAGTTAAATAACATGATTTTAGTCATCATGTTTTCAAATACAATCAACGTTTGCAGGAGCGTGAGCCATGTTTATTCTATGAATTTGGGTGTTCTCTGGCATCGTATCTTGAACCGATGTAGAATACTAATTCTCTATTGAAAAACATGATGCTTTACGCCTTATGTAAATATTATGGCAGTGAATTTTAACTGTTTTTTACATTGTCTTCCCCATTACATTCTGAGCTCCTTGAGGTCAGAGATTGGATCTCATTTTTTCCTCTGCATTACCAGAAATGAGTTTATTGCATAGCAAACAACACCATGTGGTATTTATTTGCTAAGTGGAATTAGTGCCTATTTTACACTCAGGCTGTGAAAGGTAGATTCAGACTGTGAGCATGTTTGAGGAAAATGACTCTGGGTGATAATGATCAACTACCACTCTTATTTGGTTTATAAGAGTTGCTGTGGTTTAAGTGAGAGTGAGGTTGGAACAATGGTCAGGAGAAAGTCAGCGTGACTGAACACGCATTCTTAGAGCAGTTGGCCAGGGCATGGTCAGAACTATCTGGAGGGCTGTGGAGGCCATGGCATGATCAAAAGTGGTTTGTCTTCTCATCAGTTTTATTAACAATAACACACAAATCCTTACACTGAAAAAACAATATTCCAAGAGTATATTAATCTGCTAGGGCTGCCATAATACAATACCACTGACTAAATAGCCTCAACATTAGGACTTTTTTTTCTTGCAATTCTGTAGGCTAGAAGTCCAAGATCAAGGTGTGGGCAAGTTTTCTTTTTCCTAATGTCTCTGTCCTTGTCTTGCAGATAGCTGTCTTCTCTCTGTGTCCTTATATGGTCTTTGCTCTATGTATATGCACATTCCTGGTGCCTCTTTCTTTTCTTAGAAGGACACCAGTCCTTTTGGATTAGAGGATTACCCCTATGACTTCACTTAACTTTAATCACCTTTAAAGGTGCTGTCTCCAAATACAGTCATATTGGGAGTAGAGCTTCATCGTATGAATTATGAGGGGACACATTCGTCCAGAACAAAAGGTCACTAAGAATTACTTACATATCAGCTCTGAATTGAATTGTTTAAGGTGGTCAAGTTACCTGAGGTTCCTGCAGAGTCCAGTTTGTATTCTACTTTGAAGCCAGGAAGACACTTACATTGGTGTGCCTGTGGCATCTATGTTTTTGCCAGCATAGACTCAATTCTCCCTTCATACTTGATGGTGTTGTCCATCGTAGTGCTCTGCCCTCCCCTGGCTTAGTGGTAATCACGTGACCTGAGCTAGACCGGGTAGACAATGACTTCCTGAAATTGCATGCCTCAGTGTAGGGGAGAAAATGAAAATAGCTGCATCTTGTTTCTCTTGATAGCAGTTAGTCCTAAAGACTCTCCATTCTTTCCCGCTGCTTATCATGAATGTTTCCCAGCTCTTTCCAAACACATTGGCTTTTATTTTACTCCCCTTTCCATAAATTTTCTCTCTCCCTCTCTATAATTTTTGTTGAAGTTACCCAGCATTTGTTTCTGTTTAAAATAATAATAATAAGAGTTTCAGCCAAAATGGAGGCATAGGTAGGAACCCTTTGCTTCCTCTCGCAACCAAAAGGAGGATAACAAC
>PVIA01018217.1:0-13438 GCA_004024845.1 Tonatia bakeri
GAAGCTTTTAGGGAGGGGGAGAGAACCTTTCTTCTGGATCTTTCAGTCTGTTTAATAGGATAAAATTAGCTTGAGTGGTTTGGTGTTTGAAGAGGATATGATGTAGTTGGAAGTGCCTCCTGGGTTTGCTGCCGGACAAAGCAATCAGGTGGAGACGTGGGAGGGCATGGGAGGCTCTGAAGTGTGAGTCTCAGCTTCCACCACCCTAATTAGCCTAAATTAGCTATGCCAGTTTTCTGCTTGCTTTTGAATTCCCCTGCTCCTGCTTCTTTCGGGGCTGAAAGAAAAGAAATGTGCAATGCTCACCAAGTTCCTGCCTCACGGACGAACAACGGGTCTAAAACCGGGGGTCAGGTTTCACTGCTAAGTCCGGAGGAAAGTGAGCCACTCACGGGGATACAGGTGGGCGTGGGCCCACGCCCGGGGGCCTGGTGGGTGCTGCAGCTCGTCCTGTGTGATGAGGAAGTCTACAAAGCCTCTGTAAGAAAGTGATTATTTTCAGAATTTTCTGCACGCCACTTAGTGGCCTAAAGTGAGAGCATTCACATTGACTCTTTAACTTGAGGTGAACTGGGTAGGCCTTCTCTCAGTGGACCCTGTTTTTCTCACATTGAATTTCAAAGTCTGGGGGGGGCCAGAAGAAGTGGGGTTTTGTGGGTATAGAAGCCACTACCCTTTAAAATTTTTCACATCTGACCCCAGTTAGTCAGCTTTGTGCAATGAGATTTGTAGTTCATTGAAAGCAGTTTGCACAAATCTGCTTTAATTAGAGTGGAATTTGCATAGAAATAAATAACATCTCCATCTTCAAGTTACTGATTTTTAGTATTTTAGTTATCAATAACAAATATATATATATATATAATGGATAACGCCAAATAATACAAACAAATAGGAAATTATTTCATTAGTTATTGTGTACAAATAGTCATCCAACAAAAGCGCAGATCTCTCCCTGAGTCCCTTGTCACTGGTCCTCATAGATAAACTTTTAGGTAACTCTTCAGTGTAAAGATGCCACTTTTTCTCTCTCATTTTTTAGTCATCCCCATACATCTAAAACCAAATGTTCAACGTGAGTATCAGCAACACACACATTACAACCACCTGTGTCCTTTATTTTATTTATTTAATTAATTTACTCTGTCAATAGCTTCCTGCGCCCGGCAATGTGGAAGCGTCCTGTACAGATGCCCAAATCCTTCCTGATATCTCCTGACGTTTCCCTGTAGGAAATGACTCATGAAAGCATTTTCAAGAATTTCCGAGAGAAAGCAGAGGCCAGGTGGATTCAGGTTCTGTAGGGCCTGAAACAATCTGAGAACCTCTTTGGAAAAAGAACACACAATTACAGAAACTTGCTCCCTCCCCACCTCCTCCCTGGGAAGGTACCCTCGCAGGCAGGGGTTCGAAAGCTCCGCCTTCATTAGCTTCCCACTGAGGAGCCCATCCAGTTCCTTCCCCTGCTTCCTTGATGGGGGTTAATTTGACCATTTATCAAAACGTCCCTCCAGAGACCCAAACTTTGTGATTTCAAAACACAATCATTATGCAACTAGATTTAGTAACTCAGAGAGTGACCAGGAACCATCGTGGACCACAATAGACATAACTTGGCTAGTGTTCGCAACATTAGCAGACAGATCGCATGAGACGGGGTGGTGCCCAGGTGGGCAGGTGTGATACACGACAGGGTGCTTTGCAGTGCAACGCTGCCCACAGTGCCTGCTTGCCCCAGCTCCTCGGGCTGTCTCCAGGATCCCTCCCTGCAGAGGCTGGCTGGAGCAACAGGGAATGGAATCCGTGAAAGCTTTTGGTTGTGAATCTGCGTGTTTATGAAACTCACAGAAGCCATGTGTTCAGTTAAGATCGTGTATTGTTCTGAATGACTCAGTAATTTTCAGGCTTCAGTTTAAGAAATGAAATTTTGTTCTCCCTACAGTTATAAATGAAAAGTTGGGCAGCACTGTGACTCCTTATCAACCCAACTTGACTCAACAGGTAGCAATTTAGGACTCGGGATTTTGTGGCACTGCTCCTCCCAGTACCGCCATATAATATTTTTATTCCTATTTTACACTTGGACCAAAGCAGCCCTAGCACTGGGCAGCACGAAAAGGGAGCAGTGTGCCTTTCTCCACACAGGCTTTGTGAAGTTGATTAGACAATGCACTTTGAATGCCAGTTCTAATTACTGAGACTTGTGCACATCTTTCAGGATGCACCTCTTCATTCAAATTGTGTTTGGTCTTCACTTTTAGAAATCCTTACAATAGTGGTGTCCATTGGTGCAAGGCTGCTAGAAGGGTTTTTCTCATGCCTGATTCAAACAACTGTGGACTTACTTTCTAACTTACATATTCTTGTTTAAACATGGATCCTAGGACAAATAAAGTAACAACGAGAGTCACACAGCTGTGCGAGGAGACCATCCACACGTTCATTTATTCGACAGAATGTCTGTGAGTGACCGGAGCAGTTTTGGATGCTGAAGTCACGGAAGTGCACGTAATAGGACGGGTAGTGCCTTCGAGGATTTCCAAATAGTAAACTAACGAAAGAAAAAAATAATAAACCAGACCATTTCAGATAATGTTAAAGGCTATAAGAAAATAACCAAATAAAATTGCAGTGTAATGCCACTTTACCCCTATTAGGATGGCTGGAACAACAATAGCAGCAATAATAATAATAATAATAAACAAGTGTTGGCAAGGATGGGGAGAAATTGGAAGCCTCCACATTGCTGATGAGAATAAAATGGTGCAGCTGCTTTGGCAAAGAGTTCAGTGATTCCTCAGAAAGTTAAACACAGAACTACCACATGACCCAGCGGTTCCACACGTAGGTGTGTATCCAAAAGAACTGAGAGCAGAGACTTGACCTTGTATAACAATGTTAACAGAAGCATTATTCAAATATCCGAAAGGTTGGCACAAACCAAGTCAGATGAATGGATGAACAAAATGTGGCCGTGGCTGGTGTGGCTCAGTGGATTGAGCTCTGGCCTGCGAACCAAATGGTTGCCTGTCTGATTCCCAGTCAGGCACCTGTCCAGGTGGTGGGCCAGGTCCCCAGCTGGGGGCGCGCCCGAGGCAATAAATTGTTTCTGTCTCACATTGATGTTCCTCTCCCTCTTTCTCTCCCTCATTTCCCCTCTCTCTGAAAATAAATAAAATCTTTTTAAAAATTGTTTTAAATGAAACAAAAAAGGTGGTATACACATATAATGGAATATTATTCAGCCATAGAAAGGAATGAAAATTTTGATATATACTAGAACCTGAAGGGACCTCAAAAATGTTGTGCTAAATGAAATAAGCTAGACACAGAGGGGAATATCTTATACAGTTTCACTTATATGTGGTATCCGGAATAAGCAAATTCATAGAGACAGAAAGTAGGGCAGAGATTACCAGGAGATGGGGGGAAAGAAGGGAAGGAGAAGTTATCATTTAATGGGTACAAAATTTGTATTGGGGATAATAAAAAGAAGTTTTGGGTATAGATAGCGATGGTGACTGCAAAACATGTGAATGTGTTTAATATCACCAAATTTACACTTACAAGGGATTGAAATGATCAATACTGTAATGCACATTTTACCACAAATCGAAAATACTCATCAGGGAGCTGTGGTAGAGAATGACCAGGGTTGGGGTGGACGGGCACTTGCTAAGGCCCTAGGGCAGGGGGAGCTCTGGACGGGGGAGAAGGCTAGCGTGCCTGGAGCAGAGTGCAGCAGGGGTCCTGTCGCCAGAGATGAGTTGACCAAGAAGCTCTTAAAGTGCACACCTCAGTGCTTCTCTCTGGCGCAGGTCCTTCAAGGGCGCTGTTCTTCATCTTGTATTTGCAAGTTTTAGTTCTTACAGAAGTGCCCTTAGGACTTCCGGCAAATACGCTTTGCCTCCTCACACAACCAAAAGAAGGACAGCAACAAATTTAAAAACAAAAAATAACCAGAACTGCTAGAAAATCAAACTGTATGGAAGTCCAACAACCAAGAAGTTAAAGAAGAAGCACTCATCCAGACCAGTAGGAGGGGTGGAAATGGGCAACCAGGGTGGAGAGGACATGCAGCAAGGTGGGGGTGGCTGGAGAACCAAGTGGGGTGGCGGACTGGGTCTTCCCACATTTGCGTGCAGATAACCCAGGAGGAACAACTGGGGAGGAAGACACACTGTGCGATCCAGGGTTCCAGTGCAGGGAAATAAAGCCTCAAAACCTCTGTCTGTAAAAATTAGTGGGGGTTGTGGGAGGAGAAGAAACTCCCAGCCTCACAGAAGTTGAGGCCCACACGTGGCTGGCTATTCTTACTCCCACGGAATGCCACCTTGGCTGCTTAGACAAATCTGCAGTTCATAATTCTTCCTCCTGCAGAACCACCTCAACCTCACAGATGTTCCCTAGTCTTCTACCAGATTTGGGACTACATTTGGTTCCACCTGGCCAGCATCTCTATGGGCTGGGACCCTCATACGGAGCAACTCCAATGCTTCTCCAGCCTTTCCTGGCAGGAGAGGGGAGCATCTCCATAAGAATGATCAAGAAACCACTTGCAGAGAGGAACTGCCAGATGTGAACCTTTTCTGTTTGAATTCACCGAGCTCCATCAAATGCAAATTCTACTTCTCTCAAAAAAAGTATTCAAATTCAACAAATTCAGTTCAAGCATAGAGATAGCATTGTGTTCCAGGAACCGTGGAGAAGAAAGGATGAGTGTTTTTCTCCGCTCATGGTTATTGGACACAAAAAGAGAAATTTGGGGTGAGTGTTGAAAGAAGAAAGACAATTTAAAATCGGATTTTATTTTCAATGCAGAGGCTAAAGGACATATTTTAAGAAAATGGATGTAGATGGGCAAAATCTAATTTTTCCTCTAGTATAAATGAAATGCAAGATGAGCAAGAAGGAGGGAGCCACAGATAATAACAAAACAAGATGCAGATGCAGCCCCTGGCATGAGGGCAGTAAAGTGTAAATAGGCCAATGTTTTATAGTTGTATGTGAGTGGCCCCGTTGGCCTCGGGAATCCTGCTTCATTTTATGCATTCCTTCCTTGTTGATTCCTGTAAGAATGTGCTTTTGAATGTCCAATAGTTAAATCATCACACCGAGATGCCGAACTTTAAGTGTTCCTTGGGTTCTTTTCTAACTTTTTAAATGGCAGTTTGTACAACTGTTCCAGGTAAGTTTAAATAGGTAAGTATTCTGGGAAGTGTCAGTATTCTTCAAAGCTAAGTGTAACATAAATAGAAAAATAGACTGTACTTTGTGCATTTCATACATTTTAATGGCGAGCTACTATTGATGCTGTGCATTTTTGCAAGTAAGGGAAAATTCACACATCACTTTGTACTTTCCTTGCAGTGGGAAGTTATTTGGATCCCACCTTACAAACGATCCATGCTGATATTAAGTTTATGGTGTTGGGAGGAGAAAAGAGTGAAGTTAATTTGAATTTACAAGGTCTCTAAATGATAATTGAATCACAAGTCTGGATTATAATTCTAGGAGCAACACTTGACTTGGTCAAAATCACTGTTATGAAGAGATGCAATTTTTACACAGTACTTCACATTGATTAAGTAATTGTGAAAATGGAAAAAAAGTATTTGAATCTTAATCACAGTCATTTGCATGAAATAAAAGTCTGTGTCAGGGGAATGCACATTATAATAACTCCTGGGTGTTTTGGTTGCATCAGTGAGCAAAGAAGTTGTATGCATTTTTTTTCCATGCTGATATACAAGAATTCCTTTTATATTTATTGTATCTTTGATTGTATGAAAATTCAGCAATATAGGATTTTGGCTGATGAGAGACGACAACTGATTAACTGCCTTAACAATGGCTGTAATTAAAACAGATGTTTGATAATGCACGTGCCAGAATTAAACTGGGAGCATTCAAAGAGAGAAAAGAGAAATAGGAATTTTATATGAACCTCATTCTCAGTCAGGCTTTCCATTAGATGGGAAGGTAATAAATGGGAAATAAACTTCAGAAAATTCTGTCAGTCTCTCTTCTGAGTATTCCACTCCTCCCCCACTGCTGCTGCATGTTTGGGACGCTCGAAATACAGAAAACTGGGCTTCTTGCTCCTGTGCTGCCGCCACCCCAGTCATATTGGGACTGGTCTGCAAGGCCGCAGGTCCTATTTTTGTGCGTCGGCACATGTTAATTCTCCCAACTTCACCACCCCATTGGGAGTCTTCAGAACCCCAAGTATCTCCAAACACTGGAGCTAAACTCTCTCTTGCCTTCTTCAGACCCTCTGATGATGAAAACCACCTTTTAATAGCCTGACATCTCCCATGAGGGTTGATATGCATTTCCTATGATGTTGAGTTAAATTCGTTTCTTATATTGATTGTCTACTAGTCTGAGGGCACCATGATTTGGGAATTAAGGAGATTTCAGTTTCCAAATATTTTTGCGTCCCAATTTTGTGGAAGAGAAGGAGAGAACCCTAAATAAAATAAGAGTTTTGATTCCTCAAGATGTTGAAAATTCCAGAAGACAGTATTTTCAAAATGTATGATTCTAATTATCTCTGAACCCAGGTCAGAGAAGAAAGTTGCTAAGAAAACCTCTGCCAGATATGGACCACGTGAAGGGATAAACGTGGAGCAGAGAGCTAGGATGGTGATGGATGGAGTAGTGTATTTAATTAGGACAGCATAATAGTAAAAATGATAATGATAATAATAATAATGATAAATACATAAATATATTTCACTGACTAAAACTTAGTGAAAAATACAAAAACAGTAAAAAAAAAAAGTACTACTAAAAAAAAACAACTGTGAGCTGAATCTCACCTTTGAGGGAGAAGCAACACGCCAAGCAAGTGGTGGCACCCATAAAGAATCAAAACAAGCGTGCCGAGACCGGTGCCCTCGAGTTATTCCACACTCAGGAAACTGGCAACAAGCTGGCACTCTTTCAACCTTAGAATCTAAGAGTTCGCAGGGACTCTGCAATATTTATTGAAAGAAAAAAAAGCCCTCTTTCAACCTCACAAAACTCACTTCTTTCTTTAAAAAAGAAATCGTCCTACATTCTCTCTCACCAGCCTCGTCAGGTCTTTGCACCTTCTTTCCGCTTCCCCAGGGTCCGTGCCCCTCTCTCCAAAGCTAGTTCAGGTTCCACCTACTGCCGGAAAAATTCAGCATCACTCCAGGCCACTGTGGCTTCTTCTTTCTCTGTGATCCTGTGGCATCCATGGACAATACTCCCTAGTTCAGCACATAATTGTTACATCAGTTTGCAGGGTTTCTCACACCCCAGTTGCAAGCTCCTTGAAAATGGAAACATCTTATCTTCCTTTCTTTCTTCCCACATTCCTTCTTTCTTTCCTTCAACAGATATGTATTTAATACCTGCTCTGCGGCAAATGGGGCACTTCCTGGGTTTCCCCCACAGCATCTGGCAGCACTGCGCCCTGGAGGTGAGTAGGCATGAAATGCATACACATATTGTTTGAAGGGGTTTATCAAGCAGCTCCTAACGCCCTAGATAATTCAATTTAACTCATCTGCTCCTTCTTCCCAGCATATATTTAACTCGTTCTTTTCAACAAAGGATCGTGCCTTCAGTGTCACCTTAAGCCCACTCAGTTCTCTCTGACAGAGGGAAGCCGAGAGATTTATGCCAGAGAAACAAAACCTGTTCTTGAAACATGTTTCTGCCCCCAGATCCACCCAGCTTCATGTGTACTCTTGCTCAAATTCCTTGACTTCCTTGTGCCATCACGTCCCTTCTAGAAAAGAAAGATAATAACATATTCCCTGCCACCCCCAACACTTCCTAGGGTGAGGGCTAATAGGATAATGGCTGTAACATACTTTAAGCTCATCCAAAGAAAGGTGGCACACTGTATAAAAATGTAAAGAGTTATTATGCAACTAATCAGATTCAAACTACAGGTTGCAAATAGACCTGCGGAGTGTTGCAATCAAGCCTCAAGGAGAGATGCTAATGCTTAACTTGCCCCACCGGCCCAGGCAGCATTTCCAGAACTTTCTCATACATGAATTAACTTCAGAAAATATGCTTTAAGTCCATTTTTCAAAGGCAGGGCAGTTGATGCCTGCAGAACAAAGATGAACTTGTACAGCCAGAACCCAGGTCCCTGATGTTTGCTCCCACTGGGGCGGTGCCACCTTTGGTGTCTCATACAAGCCACAAGAATGCAGTCTCTGCACGGGTGGCACAAGGCAGAACGGTTCCATCCTCTCGTCTGGAGGTTCTATAAGTTTAATGAACATTGTATGTTCACTTTATTGCATGAACGAGCCTGGCTTTCTAGACCCTGAAAGGAGAAAGGGAACTAAAATAATCAGGTACCAGCAGGCCAACATTAGTCTATTTGAAGAGGGTGCTGAGAAACTGTGCCACCCACTAGGCTGGCTGTGGGACTGCCGCAGGCGTGGGCTTTGCCTCTGGCTGCTCCAACCCACAGGGCTAGGCGCAGGAACGGAGTCACTTTCATCCCCCACGGTGCTGGGATGTGCAACTTTGGGCATGCCACATGTGATCAGGAAGCACATAAGGACCTTGAGCACAGAGGTAATAGGTGGGGTTAGATGTTATTGGTCTTTCAGCATTATAAAAATGTGGGGCATCTATGCTACCAAAGGAAGCTGGCTAGCCTGAATTCATGTTGCATCAGTAGCAGTCCCAGAGGAGGAAAGACTAAGATTCTGACTAACCTTTCCCACCCCAGCAGAAGTTCAAAGGTAATGACATACCTGATGAACCAGAGTGCCTGACGGACAGAGTGTCTGACTGACAGAGTGTCCCCGCAAACATGTTGTGAGGACAGAGAGACCCCTGCAAGGAGGCTCACCACATAAGAGGTGTTGGGGGGGCTGGTGACCGGAGTTCAGCGGGGCCTGGACCATGAGCTGTGCTTGTTTCTGGCACAGATGCTAGAAACACACCCCAACACAGGACTGTGCATGCACTTTGGGGGGAAATCTGAATGCTTATGATTCAAAGAGCTGCCACACTGCAGTGACTTGGATTCCAGAAAGTGGTGCTGTTGAGAGCCTTAATGGAGAGCAATGTGGAGAAAAGAAATGTCCATCCTCACAAGGGATGAAACTGCTTATCCCCTGCGATTCAGCAGAGGCCTGTGTGCAGGCCAGCAGGTGTGGAGAGAACCAGAGAGGAGGCAAGCAAGGACTGGGAGGATAACTGCAGCCTCCGAGCCTTTTATGTACAAGTATTTATATACGAGTATTGTATGTGGCAAATGAAGCTTATTTGGACAGATATTCTTATTAAAAGAAGAAAAGGAAGGAAGGGAAGATGTGAGAGGGAAAGGAAGGAAGGGAGAAAGGGAGGGAGGGCGGGAAGGGAGAAACAGGAAGGTAAGAGAGGCGAGGGAGGGACTGCTGAAGACGTACAATGAAGAGGCAACTTCGAAAGAGCAATTGGAAGCAGGAGGGAATTTGATAAAATAAATGCTCCACACTTAGACATAATTAAGGGGAGCATGGATTCCACAGGCGATGTTATCAAAGATACATATGTAAAGACTAAAGAGATACTATCCACAATTTCTTCCTGAAAAATCTATTTGATAACATAATCTAGCCAACTGAAACATAAGTAAAAATAAATGACTCAGAGATAAGGAAGCTGGGCATATAAGGACTCCAGGTTAATATTAAATGAATTTAAACATGGAATTAAGTCTGAATGTACTGCTTATTATACCTATAAAACATAAACTAAACCTTAAAAACCTTGAAATAAAAGCTAAATGATATTTTTTAATGATATGATGGGCTCAGCATTCCACGCCTGTTAATAAAATAGGCCACAAAGGGAGAGAAGCTAGGAGATGGAACCTGAGTAAATTTCCACGTCTTTGACCAGAAGTGAATAGAAATAATAATTTTTTGAAATCGATAATTAAGAAATGTATACTTACATATGCTATTTAAAGTTCCAGAGTTCAATAGAATAAAAACACATATCTTTAATAATACAACGCCCATAGAGCTGGTGTGTGGAGAAACACAGATTATTTACTGTAGAAGATACTTTACCCAGAATATCCAAGGCTTAGTTTATTCCAGATTAATAACATTTGACATTTTACACACTTAAATTTCAGGAGAGCTAAATAAGAAGTTTAAGTATGTAAATATGGTATGTAAAATTAAAAAATAAGACAAGAAGTAAACGGCCTTTAAAAATAATGTTTTAAATATCTTTTTATTATAATGTAAATATATCCTGCCAAACAGTTGAATATTGAATATTCTGTAATGATTTTGCATCAGTTTGAAACATCTAGGCTTACCTGAAAACAGAAAAGTTAGCAGTATGTAAAATCCTAAGTATTTAACAGTATTTAACAATCAATACCTTTTACTTATTTTTTAAATGTACACCCATTTCCTTAAAAATTCAGGGACAGCAGAAGGAGCATCATGTAAGAATAGAAATATATGAAAATTATATTCACTAAGAAATCTTGATGGATCATCACAGAGCGGCGAAATCGCCAGTTTTCAGGCTATGTCGTGACAACTTTTGCAAACCAGAAAAGTGGATGAAAGAAGTAACAAGCTTTCTTGGAAAGATGTACCTACTAATTTCCCTTCTCAGATTTCTCTCTCGTATGTACATAGAGAATTTCCTCCTTAGTAACCAATCATTATTTTTCTCATGAAATTTATGAACTACAACATGAAAGAACTCCTAGAAACTGTTTTTCTTCTACCATAACCTCCCTGTCTTGTACCTGCTGTTTGGACCCCGCTGCCATGATGACAGTGCAGACTTCTAAGACAGTTCTGACGTTTGCACATTGCCAAGGTTTAGACTTCCAGATAAACAATCTCCACTGTTACAAAAGACAGTGATGAAGAAGACAGAAAAACAAGCACAAAATGTATCATAAAATGCATCATCTGGAGACTGCCATGAGGCCAAACGTATATGCTATAAATATAAATGTAAACAGGATGCATGCCTAAAAAGTCTGAAGACAAGAAAGTAATTTTATGTGGAATATTAAACGATGCTTACAATCCTGTGGTAACAAATTTGAAAACTTGAGTAACATGAATCATTTCCTAAAAGTATGTAAATCTATAAAATGTCAGATTTTGTTTTTTAAAAAACTGTTAGAAAACCTACATCATGGCTCCGGCCAAGATGGAGGCATAGGCAGTCGCACTGTGCCTCCTCGCGCAACCAAAACTAAGGACAACAAAAATTGAGAAACAAAAAACAACCAGAACAAAGAGAAATGAACTGAATGGAAGTCTGAATATCATACATCCAGCCCGGTAAGGAGGGACGGAGTCGGAGGCCTGCGGACAGGGGTCAAGGGGTCCCGACAGGAAATAGCGCTGGCTGGCAGGCGCGGGCGCACAGGGCGCAGATGGCAGCGGGCGGACCGGTGGCGGACCCTGGGCGCGGGAGCCGACTAGCAGACCCAGTGCGGGGCACAGGGCAGCTGGCTGTCCGCAGCCACACATTCGTGCACAGACTAGGCAAAAACGGGAAGTGACACAGACCACGCAACCCAGGGACCCAGCGCCGCCGGGAAACAAAGCCTAAGAGCACCCACTGAAAACACCCGTGGGAGCTGAGGCCAGGAGACTCTCTCAGCCTCGCAGGAGGCTCCTCGGGGAGACCCACAGAGTCCGAGAAAGTGCACAGGCCCACCCGCCCGGGAGCCAGCACCAGGGGGGCCCAGTTTGCTTGTGGAAGGTGGCAAGGGGGACTGAGGTCCTGGAGAGAGCGGAGCAGGCGCCATTGTTCCCTCTCAGACCCCGCCCCCACATTCTACGTCACAACCCAGAGACTGGGGGGCCCCGCCCCCGTGAACACCTAAGGCTCCGCCGCCCCTACATAACAGCCGCAGCCAGACCAAAGGAAAATAAAAAAGATGGCTCAAACAGATTTGAAAGCCCCAGAACCATTTTTTTTAAGTGACCGAGAGATAGCCAACCGATCAGATGCACAGTTCAAAGCACTGGTGATCAGAATGCTCACAGAATTGGTTGACTTTGGTCATAAATTAGATGAACAAATGCAGGCTACAATAAGAGAAATGAAGGAAAATGCACAGGGAAACAATAGTGAGGGGAAGAAAACTGGGACTCAAATCAATGGAGTGGACCAGAAGGAAGAAAGGAACAACCAAACAGAGAAGAATGAAGAAACAAGAATTCAAAAAAATGAGGAGAGGCTTAGGGACCTCCAGGACACCTTTAAACGTTCCAACATCCGAATTATAGGGGTACCAGAAAGGGAAGAGGAAGAGCAACAAATTGAAATCATATTTGAACAGATAATAAAGGAAAACTTCCCCAATCTGACAAGGGAAATAGACTTCCAGGAAGTCCAGGAACCTCAGAGAGTCCCAAAGAGGTTGGACCCAAGGAGGAACACACCAAGGCACATCATAATTACATTAGCCAAGGTAAAAATGAAGGAGAGAATCCTAGAAGCAGCAAGAGACAAGGAGACAGTCACCTACAAAGGAGTTCCCATCAGACTGTCAGCTGATTTCTCAAAAGACACCTTTCAGGCAAGAAGGGGCTGGCAAGAAGTATTCCAAGTCATGAAAGGCAAGGACCTACATCCCAGATTGCTCTATCCAGCAAAGCTTTCATTTAGAATGGAAGGGCAGGTAAAGTGCTTCTCAGATAAAGTCAAGTTAAAGGAGTTCATCATCACCAAGCCCTTATTATATGAAATGTTAAAGGGACTTACCTTAGAAAAAGATTAAAAATATGAACAGTAAAAAAAAAAGTCATCAAATACAGGGTTAGCAACAGGGAAACGGGGGAGGGCAAGAATAGTATGGGACATGTAGACACTAAAGAACTTATGACACATGGACATGAACTAAAGGGGGAAATGTGGGTGGGAGGGGATGGGCAGGGTGGAGGGGAGTGAAGGGGGAAAATGGGCCAACTGTAATAGCATAATCAATAAAATAAAGAATACAAAAATATATAACCTCAAAAAAAACCTCAAAAAAACCCTACATCACTGCTGTGACGCAGTCAGGGAAGTGCTACTCTGAGGCCAGGGCCCCTTGGCTTTCCCTGCACTGTTATTTAATTGTATCAAAGTTTAAGGAAAGAATTCTCACAACACCAGCATGAAAAGGAGACCAAAGGATTGCAAAAAAAAAAAAATGGCATAGAACAGAAAAACTACAGACTAATCTCATTTTTTAGTAAGATGCAAAATACTAAATAAAATATTAGCATACTGTAATATACAAATAGTAAAATAAAGCAAGAACATACCATACTCAAGAGGGGTTAATTCTAGACTTCTGAAGATAGTTCAATAATAAAAATCTATTGAGACAACTTTATCTTATAAATAGGTAAGAGAAGTAGAACCACATGATCATTTCAATATTTGCCACCCTTTCTGCCCCCTCAAG
>PVIA01018218.1:0-14066 GCA_004024845.1 Tonatia bakeri
AAAAAATTATGAATGACAAGAAGACATTACAACAGAAACTGCAGAAATTAAAAGGGTCATAAAAGATTGCTATTAAATATTGTATGCCAACAACTGCACAATTTGAAAAGGTGGAGATATTTTAGAAACACACACTTACCAAGACTAAATCAAGAAAATATAGACATTCACATAGACCAATTACTAGTAAGGAGATTGTATCTGTAATAAAAAATTCCCAATAAAGATAAACCCAAGCAAGAGCATATGGCTTCTCTGGAAAGTTTTACTAAACATTTAAAAGAGAATTGACACCAATACACAAACTCTTCCAAAAATTAAAGAGGAGTGAACACTTTCAAACTCTTTATGAGGCCAGCATCATCCTGAAACCAAAACCATAGAAGGGCACTACATGAATAGAAAACTACAGGATAATATCCCTGATAAATTTAAAAGCAACAATTCTCAATAAAATGCTAACAAACCAAATTTATCAGCACATTAATAGATCACTCACCATAATCTGATGGGATTTGCACCTGGGATGCAAGGATGGTTTAACATAGACAAATTAATTAATGTGATAAGTCATATTAATAGGATGAAAGAAAAGAATTATATGGTTATCACAATAAATGCAGAAAAGTATTTGACAAAATTCAATATTTACCATGATAAAAACTCAAAATATTGGGCCTAGAAAGTACATATTATAACAAGAGTAGTATTATTGTATACATGAATGACAGAATTTTTGACAGAATTAAAGAAATTAATTCTATTTATAATAGAATCAGGAACAGTAAAATAGTAGGAATGCATTTAACTAAGGAGATGAAAGATCTCTATGTAGAAAATGACAAGATATTGATGAAAGAAATTGAAGACACAAATAAATCAATGGTATTCCATGTTCATGTACTGGAAGAATTAATAGTGTTAAATTGCCAATACTACCAAAATCCATCTATACATTCAATGTAATGCCCATCAAGATTCCAATGATGTATTTTACATAAGTGGAAAAAAACACTCCTACATATATGACTTTGAAGAGTCAAATACATCTGAAGAAATAGAATGAAGCAGGAGTATCACACTTCTTGATTTCAAGCTGTACTGTAAAGCTATAGTCATAAAATACTATATGATCTCATATGTAAAATCCAAAAATGACAACAAAAACAGGTCGTAGAAAAAGAGATCAGACTTGTGGTTACCAAAGGTGGGGATTTGGGGGAGAGAATGAATTAAAGGAAGGTGGTCAAAAAGTCAAAGTTCAACTCTAAAACAAATGAGTACTAACGATGTAAGTAGAACATGACTATCGCTAACCCTGCTGTGAGATACACAGTAGTTTCCCCAGTGTCTGCAGGGTGTACATTACAAGACTCCCAGGAGATGCCTGAAACCATGGAAAGTACTGAACCCTGTTGTATACTATGCTTTTCATACATGTACACACCTATGATAAAGTTTAATTAATAAATTAGGCACATTAAGAGATTAATAGTAATAATAACACAGAACAATTATAACAACATAAAGTAACAAAAGTTTTGTGAGTGTGGTCTCTCTCTCTCTCAAAATATCTTACTGTGTTGTACTGACCCTCCTTTTCCTTGTGATGATGTGAGGTGATAAAATGCCTATGTGATAACATGATTAGAGTTTAATAACATAGGGATTGGGACATAGCATTAGGTTTCTGGTGACCTTCTGTGAATACCACAGTTAGAGGGATATTAGTTTTTGATGATGTTCTATCATCAAGTCATTACAATATCGATGCTTGGGTGTTGGGAGCAGACCATGTCAGTGGTTAGAGCTGGAGAGTTAAAAGGGTTTTTGCTGAATACCTTTGGCAGGACACTATAATTGGAAGTTGCTGTATCTTTCTTTTCATTTCATGAACCTGTTGCAAAGGTTGTAATCCTTAGGTGATTATATGGGTAACTTTAATGCTGCATTCTATCCAATGTTTTTATTCCATGAGGTTCATCGAATGAAGGAGAGTTGAAAACCAGCACCGTGATACCACAACAGCCTTGCTCAGAGATTTTGAACAGAAGTGCAGCAAGAATCTTTAAAACATGCAATACCTGACTGCTTAATCAGGGACACTGACCTCTTTTCCCTTAGATTGTCAAAGGAAAAAATGACAACAACCAACACAACAATATCCATCCTATATGAATGTACTTCCTTGAACCATAAATATACAGGTCATTAATAGAGTTGAATGTCATTGATCACATTGCATAATAAGCTTGTATCTGATTGGTTAATTCCTGGTACAGAAGTCCAGAAAGTATCCAGCTATGTAATATGAAATATAGAGACACTTATTGAAGAAGATACAAGATACAAGAAATCTTGTACAAAGGAAAATCATGTCTCAGTCCCCTTGAAAAAATGTACCTAGGGACCTCACACAGTCCTCCCAGGATCTCTTCCACTGTCCAAAATACTCTGCAAAATCTCTTCTTTGATTTGTCATCAACTGTGCCATTGTATTTTCCTGAATCTAATCAATGGTGTGAAATCTCTTCCCTCTTAAAGGTGATTGTATTTTTTTTGAAAATCTAGGGTTTCACTGGGGTTGGCGAGGTCAGAAAATACAGGTCCCATGGCAATGTGTGTGAGCGACCCTGGCTGCGGGTGGAGGCAAGGGGCACGTGACCAAGGCACTTGGCGATGGTGTCAATGGAGTGGCTATCTTCCAGCTTTTCGTCTATTATAAGACTTCTGTAGGACTTCTGGCCAAGATGGAGGGGTAGGTAGACATGCTGTGCCTCCTTGCCGAACCAAAATAAGGACAGCAACAATTTAGAAACAAGATTACAACCAGAACTGACAGAAAATTTAACTGTATGGAAATTGGACAACCAAGGAGTTAAAATAGACATATTTGTCCAGACCTGTAGGAGGGGTGGAGTTGGACAGCTGGGCAGAGGAGGGTCACAGCACAAAAAGTGGTGGCACTGAGTGTATAACGTATCCTGGACATGCAAGATTGCAGCAGGCAGATCCTGGGTGTGCAGGTGATGGCTGGCAGACCCTGCGCACTGGGTGGCAACAGGTAGACCCAGTGAGATGGCGATTGTGCAGTGAGGCACTGTGTGCAAAGTGGCTGACTGACCAGGCAGTCCCAGGGGCCCAGTGCCAAAAAATAGAATCTTGGGGCACTGATTGAAAACACCTGTGGGGGTTTAGGTGCAGGGAGAGACTCCCAGCCTCACAAGAGAGCTTGTTGGAGAGACCCACGGGGTCCTAGAATGTGCACAAGCCCATCCACATGGGAATTAGCACCAGAAAGGTGCAGTTTGCTTGGGGTAAGTGGCAAAAGGGACTGAAATCCCACAGAGAGTGGAGCAAGTGCCATTGTTGCATCTCAGACCCTGCCCCCACATATAGCATCACAACCCAGCAACTGCATTCTCCAGCCCTGGTGAACACCTAAAGCTCTGCCCCTCACTACATAACAGGTGCTTCAAGACAAAAAAAAAAAAATGGCCCAAATGAAAAAACAGATCAAAGCTCCAGAAAAAATACAACTAAGTGACGAGGGGATAGCTAACCTATCAGATGCATAGTTCAAAGCACTGGTGATCAGGATGCTCACAGAATTCGTTGAATCTGGTCACAAATTAGATGAAAAAATGAAGGCTACAATAAGTGAAATGAAGAAAAATGCACATGGAACTAATAGTGATGGGAAGAAAACTGGGACTCAAATCAGTGGAGTGGACCAGAGGAAGAAATAAACAACCAAACAGAAAAGAATGAAGAAACAAGAATTCAAAAAAAATGAAGAGAGGCTTCAGGACATCTTTAAATGTTCCAACATCCAAATTATAGAGGTACCAGAAGGGGAAGGGGAAGAGCAACAAGTGGAAAAGCAATTTGAACAAATAATGAAGGAAAACTTCCCCAATCAGGCAAAGGAAATATACTTCCAGGAACTCTAGGAACCTCAGAGAGTCCCAAAGAAGGTGGACCCAAGGAGGGACACACCAAGGCACATCATAATTACATTACCCAAGATTAAAATGGAGAGAATCCTAGAAGCAGCAAAATATAAGGAGACAGTAAACTACAAAGGAGTTCCCATCAGACTGTCAGCTGATTTCTTAAAAGAGACCTTACAGGCAAGAAGGGGCTGGAAAGAAGTATTCCAAATCATGAAAGGCAAGGACCTGCATCCAAGATTGCTCTATCCAGCAAAGCTTTCATTTAGAATGGAAGGGCAGATAAAGTACTTCTCAGAGAAGGTCAAGTTAAAGGAGTTCATCATCACCAAGCCCTTATTTTATGAAATGTTAAAGGGACTTATCTAAGAAAAAGAAGATAAAAAAACATGTACAGTAAAATGACAGCAAACTCACAATTATTAACAACTACACCTAAAACAAAAACAAAAATGAACTAAGCAAACAACTAGAATAGGAAGAGAACCATAGAAATGGAGATCACATGGAGGGTTAGTAACAGGAATGGGAGGAGGAGAGAGGGGGAAAAGGTACAGAGAATAAGTAACATAGATGGTACGTGAAAAATATACAGGGGAGGGCAAGAATAGTATTTGAAATGTAGAAGCTAAAGAACTCATGACACATGGACATGAACTAAAGTGGGGGAATGTGGGTGGGAGAGGGTGTGCAGGGTGGTGGGGAATGAAGGGTGGGAGGGAAATGGGACAACTGTAATAGCATAATCAATAAAAAAAGAGAAAAGAAAATCCAGAAGTAGTGAGGTGCCAAATCTGGGCTTTAGGGGTGCTGAGTCACCTGGGTGATTTTTTTCACTGAAGAAGTCTGCACGAGATGTGATGGAAAGCAGGTACATTGTTGTGATGAAGCCACCAATTACCAGAAGCTCGTAGCTGCTGCTCTTTGGCCTCCAGGGGTGAACTTGTGATGGACAACATCTTCCCAATCAAAAAAACACAGTTAATGTGGTATTGATCTTGCTGCAACTTTGTTGTGCCTTCTTCGGGTGTGGAGACCAAGGTGACTTCCATAGTCACAACTTGGCCTTCATTTCTAGATCACAGCCACAGACCCACAGTTCATCTCCAGTTTGAACCATCTTGAGAAAATCTGTTTCATTGGTAGCAGTTTGAATCGTCATTAGCAACTGCAGCACAATGTTCCTTCTGCTCTGATAGCAGAGTCCCCTGAAGGGATTTTCCCATGCCAAGATCCTGTATCAAAATCTAAGACACAGCACTTTTGGAATCTTCAGATCAGCTGCTAGTTCTTGCACTGTCAGTCACCAATCTTTGTTGACTGCAGGCAGATCTTACATGCTCAACATTCTCAGCTATTCTGCTTGGTGTAGACCTTCCAGGACAGATTTGTGTTCTTTTAACAGATTCTCAACCACCTTTGAAGCATCTCTGTCACACTTTATTGTTTGCACAGCACTCATTGCATCATCCTTGAAAATCTGAATTATATAAGTAGTTTCCATGGAGGAATATTTAAGCTTATCACAAAATTTGGTTCAGATTCGTTGCTCTACACTTCTGCAGTCATTTTGAATGTGACAGCCACACAGTACACAGGCTTAATCAATGGCGTTTACTGCCCCTATCAAATAGTACAGTGCAGTTGTCATTGTTCACACATATGCATTCCAGTACACTCTCCTTGGCTTCCACGTTACATCAATGTCATGCAAACCATCTCCTTATATTAATAATGGCTGGATATTTTTCAGACAGACCTCATCATATACAAGTATGGGCACCTGATATTTTAAAAAGTCACATTGAAGCAAAAAGAGTAGGCAAAACTATTATTATTTTTTAATAAGTCAATCAAAATTATACCTACTTTTTCATATGAGCAATAAATGCTTTTTTGGTGTGCCACAGATTTTTAGTAATTAGTTAATTGTACCATCAGAGGTGAAAGGTCAAAAATCACTGGTCTGATGACACAGACAGCTGCTATGTGATTAGTAGTTGAGTAACACAAACACTGTGACTACCCTGATATTCTTTATTCCTTTAATTATTACTGTATGAGGAGGTGGATGTTAGCTGAACCTATTGTGACAATCATTTTGCAATATATGCAAATCAAACATTATGCAGTAATTTTTTTTGATACTCATGTGTCATTTAACTTATTTTTTAGAAGTCTACTTTTTCTGTCTTTCACATTTTTTTAATAAGGAAAAACATTAAATTACCTTTGTTTTTACCATACATAGTTAGATTTGCACTTTTGTCATTTAAAACAAATATTCCTGTGAAATTACAGACAATTAGTAGTGATTTGAAATTGAATCAATGAAAATGTAATTAGTAGTTACATAATAATTTAATCTCTGCCATGGTGATCTAGTTCAATATTGTTTAATGTTTTATATTTCACAGAGATATTATCTTTACCAAAGGAAATCTAAATAACAGTTAATAACAATAAAATGAATAAAGAAATTTTAAGAACTAAGGCAAGAAATTGAGAAGAAAAGTATGGGATTAGTGATTGAGACAGTTACCATGAAGGTAAAAATGTAGCAATTTTTCAGAATGTCAGTGACATGTGTCATTAAATATCTATTGTTTATGGAATTATGATTTTAAAATTGTTTCCATTCTAATAGAAACACCATAATGAGAATATAAGGAAGAAAAATATGTAAAGCTAAAATTAAATAACTCTGTGTAGGAGTACAATTTAAACATACAAAATATTCTTAACCAGGCCTAAGATTTCAGAGTCTGATGAAGATGGAAGTAAGTTCACAGCATAAGTGGTCCAGTCTTTGTCCCCAATACCTTTCAGAGTAAGAAAACAATTTCCAGATACATTTGCCGAAGGACAAACTGGATGACACACTATCAGCCCAAAGCCTCCTAAATGTGTGTGATGAAATACAGTCTTCAAAACAGCCCCAGTGTAAGAATTTCCTGTTCAAACTTTAAGTGACACATTAATGAGAAATCTGCTTGTTTCACTCATGGTTCACTCTGAGCCTTCACAGGTCAGTCTGTGAAGACCACAGAGATTTGTTTACAAGTTAGCTAGTCTCCTACTAAAGGATACAGGACTTTCTGGCTTCCAGAGGTATGTGTGTGTCTCTCCTCTCCTGTCTCTGTCTTAGCCCATCTCATGCAGGGGGAGATTACAAATGCAAGATGTGATACAAGAGAAGTATAATTAATATACAATCAAGTTAAAGATAACATTGGTATTTAATTTAAATAATTTAGGGTAAAGTATCAAGAATAAAACATAAAATATGGTGGAAGATATTTTGAAATCCTCAAATTCTTGACTGTGGACATTTACTCAAGTTATATACACAAGAATAACTGAGTGTGTTAATAAAAACAATTTAAAGTAAAAATTCTATGAGAATTATGAAAAGGAATGGCTATTCTTTGATTTTATAATCAATATAGATATAATTATATATTATTTTATATTTAGCCCAGACTTTAAAAAGAGGTTTTTTCAATAAATTATGTAAATTGTGGAGGTGAAACATAATATTTTGTATACTTAATTAGATTAAATAAATGTAGTTCACTTTCAATAGAAATCAGGATGAAGTGCTCTCATAAAATTCTAATTGAAGCTTAATTATAAACAATCAAAAGACTTTCTAAAATTGAGCCACCATTGCTAGAGAGCGTACCACAGTGATAGGCACTTTGCCTAATGAATTAAGCACAGCATTCAAGTGGTATGAATCAGAAATAACATTAAAAGTGTGTTCAAATTACATTAGCATAAGTAAAATATTATTCAGAGCTTAAAAGGGTGAAATATTAAATGTTTTACATGTGTTATGTCTACATGTTTTTATTCACACTTTATATTAGCAAACTAATTTGCAAGACACTAAGTCGCTTTGTAAAGGTCATACATTGTGAATTTCAAAGCCAGAAGTAATTTTAGAACTCACTGGCCACAGAGCCCGTTGACTGAATTATTAAATTACAGTATCTGATTCACTACTCTGGCTCACATAACTGAAGATGCCCTGACTTTAACATGCATGGGAACTGTCTTGAAGTTTGAAACCACAGTGTTCTATTATAAATGATCTACACATATTTATTTCTCATTTTATGCTTTTATATCTTTGCCCTTAACTCAGTTGCCAATTTCTTGTGTAACAGAAGTATTTTGAAAATTTTGCTGTTGTTTTGTTGTCAATAATGTTTTGGTGTTGAATAAATGTAGTGTGACAGAGATTTTTTAAACATACAAAACATTTTTATTTGTAATGATTTATCATTCAAAATCAAAGATCATTTGATAACAGCTCATCCACTTTAATGAATAAATATATGTCACTGTTATTGCCCCATCTTGAGGGCACTCATTCTTTAATCATTCTTCAATTTTGAATTTATCATAAACATTGTGAGTCTCTTTTTTCTAATATAGCATTTTATTTTTCATATTGGCATTCTGATGGTGTTAAAATATTTCTGTGGAATCTGACTTTAAATAAATAAGGATGTCATTATTTATGAAATTATTTTATTCATCACTAACATACAGCATTTAATTGCTCAACTAATAATATATTGTCAAATGTAGAATATATTAAAAATTGTATCTATCATAAGGCACTTGTTTAAGGTCTAAGACATTTATAACCAGATCTTAAGATTCTTCAACTGGGAAATGAGCCCAATGCTCACCCCCTACTCCACCCAGTGTCACTGTGAGGGATCTCTGCAGTGCGTGTGTCACTTATTCCTAAGCACATATGTTGTAGAGCACAGTCTCAGCCACCACTCAGCTGCAGACATGAGTGACCAAAGAGTAACCTACACAGAACTGAATCTGGCTAAGGACCCAAAGAGACAGCACATGAAACCTAAGGGCACTAAAGTCTCCATTCCAGGAACTGAGCAGGAAGTAGCCTATGCAGAATTAAATCTTCAAAATGCATCTCAGGATCTTCAAGGGAGTGACAAGAATGACCGCTGCAAAGGTAACACATTCAACAGACACAATAAAACTGTTCTGGGATGTGCAGGTGGGTGCAGAGGTGTGGGAAAGAGAAGGGGATAAGCTCATATATTTTTCATGTTAAGGATCAGGACTTGAAGTTGGAATATGGTGAAAGCTGAAGACTCATTTTATTCAGACATTGCTGTAAGTTGTAGTCTTTGACCAGTAACTTGTATAGCATTATATTTAGTGAAAATGCACTGAGGCATTCTGAGAGGAAGATTATTGCGGTAGATACGGGTTTGGGGTCCAAGGTTATGGATACAGTTCTCTGTGTGTAAACTGTCCAAACACTTGACTCCATCCCCCCTTTCTCAGTGTTTCCATTTCCCTCCCTGCAGCATCCCTGCCACCTCCAGAGAAACTCATTGCTGGGATCCTAGGGATCATCTGTCTTGTCCTGGTGTGCACTCTGGTAATGTTCATAGATTTTAAACACCGTGAGTAAATTTTTCCAAGATTATATGAAACTTTTCACTTTTATGTTCACAGTGCCTCCCAACATTTCATAATATTACAGAATAGAACTCTCATTTTAAAGTATGTCTTTAGACTAAGTGCAAAATTTTTATTCTGAATTTGTCCAAGGTGGACATCTTCATATGAGCATCTGCATTATTTTAAAAAGTAGTTTTTTAAGTCATTTGCCCATTTTTTAACTGGGTTTTGTGTCATCTTGGAGAGGAGTTGTGTGAGTTCTTTGTATATACTTTGGAAATCAAACCTTTGTCCGAGTTATCATTGCCAAATATATTTTCTCAAATGTTCATAGCAGCACAATTTACAATAGCCAAGTGCTGGAAGCAACCTAAATGCCCACCGGTAAATGAGTGGATCAAAAAGCTATGATAAATTTACACAATGGAATACCACACAACAGAAGGAAAGAAGGAGCTCTTACCTTTCACAACAGCATGTATGGATCTGGAGAGCATTATGCTATGTGAAATAAGCCAGAATGCAAAAGACAAATACCTTATGATCTCACCTATAAGTGGACCTAATCAACAAAACAAACAAGCAAAATATAATAAAAAATACTGAATTGAAGAACAAACTGACAGTAACCAGAGGGGAGAGGGATAATGGGAGAGAATAGGGGAAGGGCCATCAAGAAACATGTATAAAGAACACATGGACAAAGCCAAAAAGAGTGAGTTAGAGCGTGGAAAGTGGGGATGGGTGGAGTGAGAGGCCTAGGTGGAGTGAAAATGGAGACAATTGTACTTGAACATTAAATAAATCAAAAATAAGTAAAAATTTCAAAAATGTATTTTATATGTACATATACACATATATATCCCATATATCCATAGATATTATTGTATGATAATTCAAGGCATGTTTTAGATCACTTTATTGAGAAAAACAAATAAATTCTTCATATTGATTAATCCGAATAGTGTAAGAGTTGGTGAAGTTTGGTTCTCCAGGCTTTTGAAATATTTCCTCCTAACTCTCATAGCTTCATTAATTTTTCTTGGTAAAATCAATTTTACTTCAGGTTATTTTAATCCTAGACAATATACCACATATCAAAGTAAGAAACAAAAGTATTATGATTTATGTAGATCAACACTACCTTTTTATAATAATTTCTAGCTAATGTAATGTTGGTGCAAAATAATTCTTCTTGTGCATAATATAAATTATATATTATTTTAACAGACAGCCAGACAGGTACAGCAGAGAACAAGACAGGGAACTAGACAACAGGGAACCAGAAAGGCACCTAATTATTTTCTATGTTCCAATATTAATATAGTTCCTCCCTTGTCTCTAACACAGTCAAAATTTATAGGTTGTTTTTCATTGGGGGAACATAAATTATGATACTAGGCAGTAAATGTATATAAATAATGAATATAGAAGAGTGAATTTCTTATGCAAAAATATGAAGAAATATTCATTTAAATTCATCATACTCATTTTTGCCAATTTGTTGAAAGATAATTTTGGTATTCTAAAAATGTGGCTCCTTTTATCGACATTCAGGACATAGAGAATGTGGATATTTTCATTTTGTGTTTGTTTAATATGGCACATAAATTAGGGAGTGAGGGGCTGACTCTTCTCTGTGAGTGTGTGCAAGTGTGTATGAGTGTATTATGCTTTATATAGGCCAGTCTGTGAGGGTATATGCATATACTGTGCACCAATTTGTCTCTACCTATGCAAATACTGAAATTAATTTCCATTTTAAAATTCATATTCTTCTTGGATAGCAATATATAATCTGTCATCAGCATATCATTGTGGTCGATGTCCACCAGAGTGGCTTACATATTCCAACAACTGCTATTACATCAGCACTGAAGGAAAAACATGGAATGAGAGTTTGAAGGCCTGTGCTTCTCAGAACTCCAGCCTGCTCTATATAGATAATGAAGAAGAAATGGTAAGATTTTTAATGTTTCCAACATTTTATTTAAAAGAGTATTTTATTTTATATTTGTATAGAATTCATTAATGTATTTGTATATATCTGTAATTTATTATAAAGACTTACTATTTTATTGTTTGAATCTATAATATTTGATTCATATTTTATGTCATTAATATGCATTTGATAATTTGCTGTTCTTGATCTTTGTAGATAATCATGTTTCTATAAATGCTTTTTTTCTAAATAAACTTTGCTACTTCATTGTATCATGCATCATGGAGGCTATGGATGTGATTGTGTGTGTTACAGACTGAAAATGGTCATGAAGTAGATGTTGCCAGCCCACTCCTGTGCACTTTCTTATGACTTCTCCTCTCTCCTCACTTAACCACTATTCTGATATTTTAGATCACAAATTATCTTTGCCTAATTTGAATTTTATATAATGGGGACCATTCATTATGCATTTTACATGTCTCCATTAACTCCCTCACAGTATTTTTTCAATTAATCCATATTACTGAATGTGCCTGAATTTGTTAATTCCCACTGCTATATTGTATATACCTGCTATGCTATAATGTATTCTGCTCAGAATAGGGATATTTTTCATATGTGGTTGTTATGAGTAATTATTTCATAAAATCCTTGCATATGTCTTTTCCAAATAATATATTATATCTAAAATATTTTATATACAATAACACATAATATATAAATTGATATACCACAAATGTTATTTTATAGTAATAAAATAACATTACTTATTAGTTAATAGTAATAACTTATAAATATAGTTGCTCTAATGGTATATGTGTATAATTAAAATGAACTGCCTTTTTGCATTAGAATGAAATTGCAGGATCAAAACTATATGTGTATGTAAATTATCTTTGCACCTTCTAGTTTATTGTGTAAATATACATTACATCCAATACTTTCATGATCCAAAGCTTAGTGCTGCCAAGAATGTTAATGTCATCAGTTCTGCTAATTATATAAAAGCATCATTATGACATTGATAGGTATTTTCCCCATACTGATCGTCGAACACATCTTTCAGAGCACAATTCATTATGAATTTCTGTACTGTGAGAATGAGAAGTGCCCATTAATAGCTCTTGATCATTTCTCCTGTATGTTACCTGTAATTTTCCTTCTTAGAAATAGTTATACTTTCAATATGACTCTTTTTTGAATTTGTAAGATGCAAATGGCTTTATTGACTGTTGATTACATCTTGTTTTTCTCATATTGGAGTCTTTAATGACCTGGACTTACCAAAGTTACCATAGTCTGATATATCATTTTGGATGTTGGTGGTTATTTTGGACATATTTCACAAGTTGGTCAAAGTTCACGAACATATTCCACTGCATTACTCTTTATGGTGTACCTTTTTTTTAAATTGATGGACTTTTATATTTATGTCTATAATACTTTGAGAATGAATATTTTTGAGATGCTGTGTTTGTGATGCTGTGTGGTAGAGGTGAAGTTTGTACTTTTCTGCATCATTACCTAGTTGATGCGGCATAATTTGTAGCAAATGATCATTTCTTCATAAACAACTTTATATACACGGGTCTGTATATTTTAACATAAAATTTAAGAAGATGATCATTCACTGTGTCTCAAAATTATTTTTTGATCTTTTTCCATCTCTTTATTCTCAGGCAATAATTACACCGATGTCGGTTTTACTGAGTAAGTTCTAAAGGTCTCTGAGGCTCCATTAATTTTCTCTCTCTTTCTCTCTACTCTCAGGTATTAATTATTTCTATCACTCCATCTTTATTTCATCAATTCTTTCCTCTATGTCTCAATATTTATGTAAATGTATTGGATTTTTTAATGTAGGTAATGATTTTTTAACTTACAATATTATTTGCTTTATTCATACAGTTTTTATTTTCCTAATTGTTCTGTCACTGCCATCATATTTTCATAGTTATCTGGACATAGTTTTTAAAACAAATATTAGGTAAAAATATATTTATAATATCAAACATTAAGTATTTGTATAAAAAATCCAACATCTTGTCCCAGTGAAAGTTATATTGTATGGCTGTTTTATCCCCTTGAGGATGGAAGGTATTTTTTAGTTTCTTTGCATGGCCTTAAAATTTTGATAAGTCCACATTTTCAATAACATAATAAAATAAACATGAATCCTCCTACATGCTTACTATGTTTATATTTTTGTAACTTCAGTAAACTATTAACTGTTGAATCATCTCAACAGTTGAGGTATGTTTACTCAGTTTTTTAAATTATTATTATTATTTTATTTTTAGGCTCAATTACTCAGATTCTTCTTGGGTATGCATAGCTCATTTGACAACCAATGATTTTTGAAAATTTATTCAAATACCTCGTCATTATAGCTCCACCCTCTGCTACTCAATATATGTGTGTGTGTGTGTGTGTGTGTTTATGTCTGTAAGGGAGTACTCATAATTTTAAAATTAGTTCTCCAATCATATTTGGCTTATTTTTTTTTACAGTATCATCTTTGTTTCTTCTACACGGTACAATTTTTTCGCATCAACCAAGTAGGTGTAGAGAGTTAATATCACCTCTTGTACTGTGCTCTCACATTGAGTACCTTCCTCTTATAGCTGGCACTGTGCTGACACAAAGGGACTAGGAAAAGGATGGTCTCCCTCATTTTTAACCTAGTAAATTCAGCACTTTGACCTGAAAAA
>PVIA01018219.1:0-13422 GCA_004024845.1 Tonatia bakeri
TAGACAGTAGGGAGAAAATAGACAGGGGGAGGGTAGGAATAGTATGGGACATGTAGACACTAGAGAACTTATGACACATGGACATGAACTAAAGGGGGGAATGAGGGTGGGAGGGGATGGGCAGGGTGGTGGGGAGTGAGGGGGAAAATGGGCCAACTGTAGTTGCATAATCAATAAAATAAAGAATTAAAAAAAAAGAGTTAAACATGTCAAATTCTATGTGTTTCAATATTCATAGGGTATTCTCTCCTAAAAGCTTAATTTACCTAAATAGATCAAGGATTATGAATTATTAAAATATATTACCTACTAATTTTCAATTTTATAGTATAAAATACATTTTAGTACAATAAAATTTATAGCTCACAGTAATTGGGGTAGAGGACTCCTTTTTAAAAAATATGTGCAGTGACTTCTTTGGTTATTTACTAGTGGCAGAGGCATGAAAGGAGCAAGGTGGTTTTATTAGCAAGAATGAGCAATAAAAGAGGATTTTTCACATTTGGAAAATAATTTTAGAGTTTTATAAAATTAATTGATGGTGAACACCAGTTGGCAGTCAGCATTTCCTAGAAATTCTGATACGTCCCCATGGCTGTTCTGTGACTACCAAATTGTACTTCTTAATTCCCTGACCTCTTTACCCATACTCCACACCCTCCTCCTATATGGCATCCATTAAAAAACTCTCTGTATTCGTGATTCTATTCCTGTTCCTCTTGTTTGCTCAGTTTGTTTTTTAGATTCAATTGTCGATAGATATGTACTTATTGACATTTTACTGTTTTTAGTTTTGATACTCTTCTTTTTCTTAAATAAGTCCCTTTAACATTTCATATAATAATGGTTCAATTGATGATGACCTCCTTTATATTTTTTTTGTCTGGGGAGGCTCTTTATCTACCCTTCAATTCTAGATGATATCTTTGCTGGGTAGAGTAATCTTGGCCATGGGTCTCTGCTTTTCATGACTTTGAATATTTCTTGCCATTCCTTTCTAGCTTGCAAATTTCTTTTGTGAAATTAGCTGACAGCTTTATGGGAACTCCCCTGTAGGTAACTTCTCTTTTCTTGCTGCTTTTAGATTTTCTCTTTATCTTTAACCTTTGCAATTTCAATGACAATGTGTTTTGGTGTGGGCCTGTTTGCATGCATCTTGTATGGGACTCTCTGCTTCCTGGACTTGCATGTCTATTTCCTTCACCAAATTAAGGAAGTTCTCTTTGATTAGTTTTTCAACTAGATTTCCTATTTCTTGCTTTTTCTGGCATCCCTATGATGTGAATGTTGGTATCCTTGAAGTTGTCTCAAAGGCTCCTTATGCTGTCCTTGATTTTTGGATTCTTTTTTCTTCTTGTTATTGTTATTGGTTGTTTTTGTTTCCTTATGTTCCATATCATTGCTTTGATTCTCAGCTTCATCCACTTTACTGCTGTTTCACTTTAAATTGTTTTTTTATTTCAATTAATGTATCCCTTGTTTATACTGGATCTTTTTTATGCAGCTGAGATGCTCACTAATTTCCTGAGCACCCTTATAACATGCCAGTGTTTTGAATTGTGCATCTGATAAATTCCTCATCTCCATTTTATTTAGTTCTTTTTTTGTAGTTTTGACTGTTCTTTCATTTGGGTTGTGTTTCTTTGTCTCCTCATTTTAGCAGCCATCCTGTGTTTGTTTCTATGTATTAGGCAGAACTCCTATGACTCCCTGTCTTTGTATCTTGGCCTAAGGTAGTGAGTGTCCTACAGTGCCCAGTGGCATAGCCTCCCCTATAACCCAAGCAGGGTACTCAAGTACACTGCTGTGTGGGCTGAACACACCCTCCTCTTGTAGTTGAGCCTTGATTGTTGTTGTCAGGTCAATGGGAGGGATTTACCCAGGCCAGAAAGCTACAAGGACTGGCTGGGATCACCAATCACCAACTTTTGCCCTTTGTGGAGAATCAGTTATTCAGGGGCAGGGTGATGGTGTTCTGATATTGTCTGTAACTGTTTACTGGGTGTGCAGGTTTTCTAGGATGGTGTAGGCTGGGGTCATCCACCATCTGTGTTCCATTGGGGCCACCCAGCATGAGCAACAAAGCAATCTCAGATGGCTACTACTTGTGTTAGGCTTGGAGGTTCCCAGGCAAAGCCAAACTGTGATCCATGGCTGGCTACTGCCAGCACCCAACCTGGGGCCACTTAACCAAAAGTATAGGGGCTGGAGTCTCATTGAGGCTGCTTATTGCTTATTTGAGAGGATTTAGGAAAATGTGAAGCCTGAGCTGAGACCAGCCATTCATGTGGAAAAGTCACTATTAAGAACTTAGGTGGGCCATAAGTTGGGTGGGGTAGAACCTCAGGGATGCCCCAGGGTGGAGCATACCATGTAGTAAGCCAGGAGTCTGAGATATGGCCTCTACCCACCTTTCTGTCTGTGAGGAAGTGGTCCCCCAGTTCTTGCCCTGATGCCAGACACTTAAGTTCCTCCCTTTATGCCACTGGTGTCTTTTAAGCTGCTACCCTGATGCTGGAGTTCAGAGGAAAGTGAATCTGAGTAAGTCCATGTGCAGGTTGTCTAAGAGGCACTGCTTGGGACTCTAGTAGTTCCTTTCACCGACTCAAACCCTGCTGGTTGATGCAGCCAGAAGTTATGTGGGTTTTTCTTTCTCTCACTGGAACCCTGGGCCAGGAACTTGGTGTGGTGCTGGCACCCATCTCTCACAAGATATCCTTCTTGAATTTTTTTCTACCACATGTGGGTATGTGACCAGCTTATTCTGCATCTGTGTGTCTCCTACCAATCTGTATAATTGTAGTTTCTTTAATCCTGTAGTTGTCAGACTTCCATTTAACTTGATTTCTGATGTTTTTGAGTGATGATTATTCTATATTTTAGTTTTAATGTTGACATGGTTATGGGAGCTGTATTTACCTATGCCTCCATCTTGACTGGAAGTTCTTGACTTAATATATATTTAAACAATAAAGATTTTTTTCACTACTGAAAATGAATCATGAAATATACTATATTAATCCATACTGTTTTGGGAAATTTTTGTTACTTTAGTGTATTATATAAAGAGAAGAGATAGAAATACTCTTTATAAGCATTCTATGAATACTTGTCATGCAATATGCAGGGATCTTCAATGCCCAGAAATAAACTTCTTAATGTATTTCTTAAGGATGGACCATAAAATAAAACTGTTTTGACCTGTTTGCAGATTGCTTTTTCTTAACCACTTTGAACATATTTTTAGGAAAGTGTTTTGAAAATTACCACACCCCCGCTTCATTAAAACAACTTTTCTTCAGATACATGGATTCCAATTCCTTAAATTGTAAAGTGATACTATCACACCCTATAGGGTGAGGAGTGTTAAGGAGACAAAGTCCTTGCCTGGTTGACATATACACATTCTCACATATAAATAGTAGTGGTGTATTTATATTGTAAAATAAGTAAACTTATAGATAATAAAAATTAAAAAAATCAAATCTTCACATTTCTCTTACATAGAGATCACCACAGTTACACTTCAGTTTAGTGCATAAGAGGTGCTGGAACTGACTACCACAGTCTCCCAGACCTAATTATGCACATCTTTTCTCAACTGTGTATTCAGTAGCATCACACTGGTATTGTACAGATTACCATATAGCTGATTGACACATTGTAACTGGGCAACATGGGGTCCAGTTGCTTGTCACCATGCATATACATAATACAAAGATTTATGGGGAAGGAAATAGGTTTTTATTAACAGGGCTCCCAATTTGAGGGAGCTGGGAGCATTCCTGTTTTGAGCCAACAAAGCACCTCTCCTGCAAATCACAGAAAACCAGCCACTCCAGGAAGATTAAAGTCCAAATCCATGTCCAGAAGCTCCCCGTTATTGCTTATCTGCAGCCCAGTGTTGTTAGTCAACTAGGTAAACTAGGTAGGTCTCCATCTCTGTAGCTCCTGGTTCTCTCTCTCTGGCATCAGAGTCACCATTGCCTCCTAGCAGCAATCTCTCTCTCTCTCTCTCTCTCTCTGTCTCTCTCTCTCAGAGTCTGGGATGTGCTACCAGATCACTCCAGATGGTGATGCAAGGGGAGCTCCACGAGGAACTTCCCAGCTTATGCCTCTGTGTGCTGATGTCAGGGTGAGAGTGGAAGCAGTCAGGACCCACATGCCATACTTCACTGGGTCATAGCATCCTCAGGGCTGGCACCTGGCATGGCATGCATACCAGCATGAGAACCTGCCTCAGGGAGCTGGCTTCCAATCATGAGGGGCTTAAGCCCCAAAAGGTCCTGGCTTCTGGCACTCCCACCCATGGTGAGCAAAGCAAGAGCTCGGCTTCGCCTCTCCTTTTTTTAAAAGTCCTCTCCCAAAATACCACATGTGCTGGAAGCCAGTAGAATTGTCCATCTTTTTCAGCTAATAAGGACTAATGTCAGTCACATTGTGTAAGGAGGCAAAGTCTCCAGTCACCCAGCGCCAGGTATCCAATCCCCGCAGCTCAGGCAGGCTCTGTGCACCCTGTGTCATGAGCTGCATTGGTTGTTCCTTCAGCACTTCCCAACCCCTTTCAGGTATCCCTCTGGAGTGTTCAAATGTGCCTCTCTGTCCCTTCTCCTGCTGCCTGCTGCTAGTGATGCTGCCTGAGGGTAGTCTCTCTGCAGCCCCTCCCTGCTGGGAAGTCAGGGCTGCTTGCTGGCTTGTTTACAGTTATGTTATTTATAGCTGCCTTTAGGGTAATCTCCTTTCTTTTGCAGCCCCTCCTTGCAGGGAGGGCAAGCCTCTTCTAATCTTCAATTCCACCTTGGAGTTTTCTCCCCTGCCCCTGTGCCTTCACTCTGAGATCTTGCCTGACCACTCTGTTACAATATTGAGAGCAGTTACACCATGATAATCAGCAAGTGTTATAAGTCAAGTCTTCCACCACACAACCCTGGCAGGATTACCATCACACTAGTACAAATATCCTCCATACTTTCTCTGCACATGTATGTGCATATATGTGTATTTTTTATTCAAAATTAGATCAAACATATATGTCCTTTTTTACAAACTGTGGGTTTTGGTACATACTTTCCATCATTCCATTTCAATAAAATTTCATCTCATCACACATCTTAAAATTGTTTTAATTGACATAAAATATTTTTTACAGTTGATTTGACCTAAACAACTTATGTGGTATGAAAATTTCCTGAAAAAGATTTTGCTTATCATTTAAAAATGTCAGATACTAGAATCCTTTCTATCACATAGCACAGCCCAATTTGGCCTCATTGTTGTCTTCCCGACATTTTGGGCTCCTGATATAAGTTTAAATTAAGTCCTTTCTGTATTAGACAGTGAAGGGTCATGGTCAGGGTCCGAGGACCGTGATGTTAGACTGCAGCTGTGCTCCTCATTGGCTGTGATATTAGGCAAGTTTCAGAACCCTGCTTTTCCTCTTATAGCTACTTTATGTATAAAATGGAAATGATAAATACTGTTACTAATTGATTGTGAAATGTACAGTTATATCTTTGTTTTATCTTAAAAATCAATGAAATAGTTTATCAGTTTTGTTTTCTTCCTTTGTGGCACATAGAAATGGTATGTATAGCTAAGATCTTGCAATCAATGGTACAATGGTGTCTTAGATAAAAGTTATAATAAAGATATACTTTCAAGAATTTTTTTAAGTTTCTATATGTAGACAAATATATATGTACAAATATACAAGAACATAGTGTACATGTTATTAACTTTAACTATTTTAGTACTGATAATATTGATATGGAGAATAATAAAAAGGTTATTTAGATAGACATTTTCATAATAAAATAATAATTAAAATCTTATGGTCTGTTAAAACTCAAAATTTTCAGAGTTGAATCTAAATTAAATAAAATTTTAGAGATATTTTATATTCTCTTTTGCTTCATAGAATGAACTATTTTAAAGAAATAAAGGATTTCTTTGTGGATTTTTAAGAATTTTAGGAATGGGCCAGCAAAAACAAAGAAACACACTTACCAAAGAATACTCCTTCAGGCATTCTTTCAATGTTGCTGGGGAATCCAGGCTCTGCTAGCACCACTATTGAAGATTGAAAGTATATTGGATACAATTAATGAAGGTACTTACTAAATATAACTATAAGCATTTAAAATTAAATATAATTTTAAAATTTCAACATTGACTCAATAATGAAATATATGGTCATAAATTTAGGTGTAGTTTATAAAACATTATGTCACAATTAATGATGCAATTATTTTATCTTTTTATTTTTAAAATTTAAAAAGTGTGTTGAGAGTTGAAAGGTTAGTAAATCTTTTCTAAAATATCCAACCAATTTCATGAAACCCATAAGAGAATATATGAAAAGTTAAGATAGATCGTTTTCTTTAGACTGAAACTAAATGTGAACTTGCTTTACAATCTATAACTTGACCTTAATACATGTTATTTATTTAGAACATGATATATTTATTTTTTAAATTATGGATAAGTATATTAAGTAATTGACTTTAATGTACAAATTAGTACTTTGGGACTTGTTAAGAAAAATAGAAAAAGTATAAGATCTCTTGGGGTATAATTGATAAGTCCCAAGTTTTTGGTATCCTCTGGATATCTCTCCACTTATAAGGATTATCATCCTTAACATTAAATGGTTTTGATTACACTGATAAACCAGAGGATCTGAAGACCAAGCTCTATAAACGAATGTATTGACTAACCATCTACTAACAACATTGAGTTGTACAGAACAGATTCAAAGTAAGAAAGAAAATAATCGTTAAGCAAATAACAATAAAATCCATGACCTTTCCAAGATTTGCAGACACACTAACTCTCTTGAGCGGTTCCCATGTGTTACGGACAGAGCACTCCAACACATTGGCCAGGAAAAGGTCACTGAAAACGGAAAAGTACATACAATTGTATATGTTCTCGTGTTAGTTCATGAACTCATTGAGTTTCCCTTTAGGAAAACTAAGAAAAAAGAAACATATCAGAGGTCAACTATATGAAGAAAAATTAAAATGTAGACTCATAATTACTTTCCTAGATTAAAATCTGAGTGGATGCAATGAAAGAAAAGAAATCATAAGGAAAATTTGCTTTTCTTTGGTTAGCTAAGAATGTTACTCGAACAAAAACATTATTACCATACAGTTTGTGTTTCTATGTCCATCACCATAAGATGTTATTAATTTGCAACTGCATCATAAAAATACATTGAAAACATACAGTGGGAAAGCACTTTGATACAATGTTCTTATTTTACCCATGAAGTAAGTGTGCATGAGATGAAATTAATGTCATAGAGTTGCAATAATTTTAGCTATAAAGGCAGAATAGGTACATGACTTTCCTGAATTCAAGTTTACTGGTATTTTTGCTATGTGATTCTGCTAGCTATGGATACAAATTATACTCATCAGCTTCATGACATTTCCATTCAGTCATAAAACTTCCTAAAATTTTGGAAGAGGTAATACAGAGAAATATTTTGTAAATCTAGTCCAGAAAGAATTGTTTCAATAAATGTATTTTCTTTTTTATCATATAATTTAACCATGCTGAGACACAGACTTCTCACTCAAACTAAAACAGGTTTTTTTCAAAGACCCTATTAAAGTATCAAATTTTAGGATTCATATTATCATCTTGTATCCACTGAAAGAGGTCATGGGTATTTGTGAATGTGACCTTATATTTAATGTTCTTTCCATATGCCTTTTGGCAAGCCAAGTTTAATCCTTCTTGAGAGTACTCTCAGAGACAAAAAATAAAGATTCCCTACCATGGTCTGCACCTGCTGTCCCTTTTTCAGAACCTCCAGTTGCTGGATATTTTGATTTCATTAGGCAGTGAAATGGGAACTGTGTGCTTTCATTTCTATTAGTCCGTCATTATAGGGCACATAGGAACCTGGGAAAGTTTGATGGGTGTGCGATGAAAGCAGTTGCTGAATATAAGACTTTGATTGGAGTTTGAAATACATAAAATTCATAGGAGGAATTTAAAAAGTTTATCCTCTTGTGCACCCATGCATGTATGTGTGTGAGAGAGATAGAGACAGTCAGAGACAGAGAGAGGATGAAAGCAGTTAAAACATGTCTCCCTAATTAGATAGGAAGCTTTCAAATATAAGAAGTCATATCTTATTTATTGTTATATTCTCAAAAATTACAGAACAGCAGAAACATAATGGGTAATAAGTAATACTTGAATAAACCTAATAACATAAATACATTATTCAAAAGCTGGGGAATATAATTAAAATTACATGCATACCTCCATTTCTACAAGAACATTATTTCAAAAAGTAAGTTAATATTATCCTACTGAATTAGTTTTTATTTCTTTAATTACGGATAGGGTTTGAATAATCCAGAACAATTCTTGGGTTAGACACTGCTAATTTTTCCTGTTAGAGCAGGAAACAGGCACTGTGGCTCGGGTTATTTTTCTGTGCATTCTATGTTCAGATGTCTTTGGTTTATTAGTTGCTCTGGTGATTAGAGAGGGCTGCTGACAACAAGCCTCTCTCATCTCCAATTTCTTTCAATCAACTCCTTATTAGTCGTCCATTTAAAAAGTTGAGTAGTATGCCATTGAACAAATATCCCATAATGTGCTTATCATTTTTTCCATTTTATTTAATCCATTTTCATATTGACTTGGTACCCTGGGGCATTCCAAAAATACTTGAATCAGATTTAGGGGCTTTTTGATAGATTCTTTGGGAATTTATATGCATGTATTAGGTATTATGTACATAGGTATTTATTTCATCATTTTCATTCTGTATGCCTTTCATTTTTCTTATCTTATTTCACTGACAAGCACTCTCAAAACTAGTGAAAAAGGTCATTCTTGTCTTGCTGCTGTTCTTAGGAAAAATGCTTACTGATTCTGTACACAGCTCTATGAAATTGCCCATGAGCTTGCTGGATGCAAGTTTGACTGCTTTCTACTGTGTTTTTAATTTCTAACAAACACATCATTAGATTTTTTTCTTATACTTTGAATCAATCTGCTGAAATCACGTGCCTGATTTTCATGTTGACCTCCTTTTCCATAATAGTTTTTAACATATTAATCATAGGTAGTCAAAAGTCCCAGTGAGGTAATTCCAACTTCTGTGTCACACCTGAGTCTGTTTTTATTTATTGCTTTGTCTCATCGTAGCATGTTACCTTTTTTAAAATTTTTTAATTTTTTTTTTAGATTTTATTTATTTCTTTTTAGAGAGAGAAGGGAGGGAGAAAGAGAGAGAAAAAACCCCCACCAATGTGTGGTTGCTGGGGGCCGTGGCCTGCAACCCAGGCATGTGCCCTGACTGGGAATCAAACCCACAATGCTTTGGTTTGTAGCCCACGCTCAATCCACTGAGCTATGCCATCCAGGGCTAGTATGTTACCTTTCTGTGTGCCTTGTAACTTTTCTGAGAAGTGGGGATATCTTTTGTAAGATCATAGAGGCTGAGGTTAATCATATTTATTGCTGAAAATGTGAAGATCTTTCGTTCTAGCTCTGGGCCATTTGTTCCCAAATAGAAATTATATACATTGCAATAATGGGAAAAAATAATGTATGATAATTTCTGAAAATATTAATCTTTTGCTGAATTCCATGAATAATTATGAAAGCCTGTTCTTTTTTATTGTTGTTCTATTACAGTTGCAATTTTTCCCCAGTGCTTTCCCCTGCCCCACCCACCCCCCTGTTCCCACAGTCAATCTCCACCATTGTCCCTATGAGCCATTTATACATGTTCCTTAACCAGACTCTTCCCCTTCTCTCCTCGCTTATCCCCTTCCCCACTTTCCTCTGGTTGCTGCCAGACTGTTCCTTCTTTCCATGCTTCTGGTCCTGTTTTGCTTGTTTATTTTGTTCATTAGGTACCTGTTATGGGTGAGATCATAATGTTATTTGTCTTTTGTCACCTGGTTTACTTAACTTAGCATAATACTCTCCAGTACCATTCATGCTGCCATGTAAGGTAGAAGATCCTTCTTTCTTTTTGCTGCATAGTATTCCATTGCGAAAATGTACCACAGTTTTTTGATCCACTCATTTACTGATGGGCATTTAGGCTATTTCAAGCAACTGGCTATTGTAAATAATGCTGCTGAGAACACAGGGGTGCATAGGTTCTTTTGAATTGGTGTTTCATGTGTCTTAGGGTATAATCCCAGCAATAGAATTGTTGGATCAAAAGGCAGTTCCATTTTTAGTTTTTTTGAGGAATTTTCCAACTGTTTTCCACAGTGGCTGTACCAGTCTACATTCCCACCAACAGTACATTAGGGTTCTCTTTCTCTGCATATCCTCTCCAGCACTTGTTGTTTGTTAATTATGGCCATTCTGACTGGTGTGAGGTGGTATCTCATTATGGTTTTAATTTGCATGCCTCTGATGGTTAGTGTTGTTGAACATCCATTCATGTGTCTCTGGGCCCTCTGTATGTCCTCTTTGGAGAAGTGTCTGTTCAGGTACTTTGCCCATTTTTTAATTGGATTGTTTGTCTTCCTGAAGTTGAGTAGTATGAGTTATTTATATATTTTGAAGATCAACCCTTGTCTGAGATATTGACAAATATATTTTCCCATAGGGTTGGGTTCCCTTTTGATTTTGATGATGATTTCTTTAGCCATGCAGAAACATTTTAATTTGCTGTAGTCCCATTTGTTCATTTTTTCCTTTATTTCCCTTGCCCTAGAGAATATGTTGATGAAAATATTGCTGTGTGGGATATCTGAACTCTTACTGCCTATGTTTTCTCTAGGGCTTTTATGGTGTCATGCCTTATGTTTAAGTCTTTTATCCATTTTGAGTTTATTCTGGTGTATGGTAAAAGTTGGTGGACTAGTTTCATTTTTTTTTTTTTGCATGTACCATTCCAGTTCTCCCAACACCATTTGTTGAAGAGGCTATTTTTACTCTATTCTGTGCTCCTACCCTCTTTGTCAAATATTCTTGACCATGGAGAAATGAGTTTATTTCTGGTCTCTCTATTATGTTCCATTGATCTATGTGTCTATTCTTATGCCAGTACCAGACTGTTGATTACAGTGGTATTGTGATCCTTCCTACTTTGCTCTTCTTTCTCAAGATCTACAAGGCTATTTGGGGTCATTTTTGTTTCCATATAAATTTTTGAAATATTTGTTATAAATCTGTGAAATATGTCATTGGTATTTTCATAGGGATAGTGTTGAATCTATAGATTGCTTTTTGTAGTATGGACATTTTGTGATGTTAATTCTTCTAATCCATGAACACAGTATATGCTTCTATTTATTTGTATCTTCCTTAATTTCTTCAGTGTTTTATAGTTTCCTGAGTATAGGTCTTTGCCTCCTTGGTTAAACGTACTCTTAGGTACTATATTTTTCTTGTTGCTATACTAAGTAGGATTTCTTTCCTAGTTCCTGTTTCTTATATTTCATTGTTGGTGTACAAAAATGCCTTCAGTTTCTGAATATTGACTTTGCATCCCATTATTTTGCCAAATTCACTTATTAAGTCAAGTAGTTTTTTTGGTGGAGCCCTAGTGTACATAGGGTTTTCTATGTACACTATCATGTCACTTGCAAACAATGACAGATTTACTTCCTCCTTTCCCATTGGGAGCCTTTTATTTCTATTTCTTGTCTGATTGCTGTGGCTAGAACTTCCAATAGTATGTTGAATAAAAGTGGTGAAAGTGGACACCCTTGTCTTGATCTTAGAGGGAAAAATTTTAGTTTTTGCTTGTTGAGTCTGATGTTGGCTGTAGGATTGTATATGGCCTTTATTATGTTGAGGTATATTTCCTCTATTCTCACTTTGCTGAATGTTTTTCCTGTAAATTGGTGCTGTACTTTATCAAATGCTTTTTCAGTGTCTACTGATATGATCTTGTACTTTTTGTATTTTACTTTGTTTATGTGATGTATTATGTTTATTGATTTGCAGATATTATACCATCCTTGCATCCCTGAGATGAATCCCACTTGATCATGGTGTATGATCTTTTTAATGTATTGCTGGTTTGCCAACAGTTTGCCAACAGTTTAATGTATTGAATGGTTTGCCAACAGTTTGTTGAGGATTTTAGCATATATATTTATCAGTGATACTGGCCTGTAGTTTTATTCCTTTGTTGTGTGTTTACCTGGTTTTGGAATTAGGATAATGCTAACCTCATGAAAAGAGTTTGGGAGTCTTCCCTCATCTTGAATTTTTTGGAATACTTTGAGAAAGATAGAAGTTAGCTCTTCCCTAAATGTCTGGTAAAATTTGCCTGGTAAGCCATCTGGTCCCAGGCTTTTGTGTGCCAGGAGTTTTTTGATTACTGCTTCAATTTCACTATCTGTTATCGGTCTATTGGCTTTCTGCTCCAAGCTTGTTATTTTTAATATTTCAATTAGAGCCTGGAAGAAGCATACAAATGAAAAACTTAAATGTAATGTTAAACACTATATTGTTTCCTATTTTATATCTAGGAACTAGTTCAGAGCCTGGAAGATTGTAATTGTTCAATAATCACTTGCTGAATGAATGAAGGAATGAGTGAATGAATACATGAATACTTGAATACCTGAAAGAAGTCATTTGTTATAATTTGGAGGCACACGAGGAACAGATTAATGAATCAAGAATATTTGACAGCTCTAACATAAAAGTATTCTATCATAAAAACATGAAATTCCAATATAAAAACCATTTTATAGTATTAGGAACATATATAAACACACACACACACAAAACTAAACTAAGACAAATAAAATGAAAAGACAGAGGGCAAATCAAGGGCAAAAACTGATAAAGAGAAGCATGAATTATAAGCAGGATCTTGTGTTGTTTCTAATTTTATTAACAGGACATAGACGCCATTTTATGTTCTTCAAGGTTTATGAAAGAGGATGCTTCCATGAAATAAGGGACAAAAGAATGAGTCTATCTTGGGGAATGGAATATGGAAAAAGGCCTCAACCATATCAACCATTTCATATTTTAGACAAGTTAGAAATATTTAAAAGCTTCTATATTTTCATACACATTTTCTGAGCCTTTATAAGAAGTAGAAAGTCTGATATTGAAAGACAAAGAGTCTCTCTAAATGCAAATATAAGTATGTACTAAATCAAATGAAAAAATATATATTCATTTCCTGAGTGCTTCCACTTTGTTATTGCTTAACATAATTTTATAGTTTCCATATTAACATTTACTTAGTTAACAAACTTTTGTTGCTCCTTTTCAATGTGTCAGGTACTATTATAGGAATATTTTATCATCCTTTATATTACACTGAGTAATGGATATGACTGCAAAATTAAGTTTTATAGTAAAAGATGGTAAAGTATATGATTAATTTTTAAAAAGAGATTCTAATTAGATTCATGGGCCAAACTTTAGAAAGGTGTCAGGTAACTCCCAGTTATG
>PVIA01018220.1:0-13430 GCA_004024845.1 Tonatia bakeri
GAACAGAATAGAAAGCCAAGAAATAAACCCACATTTCTATGGTCAACTAATATTTGACAAAGGGGGCAGGAGCGTAAAATGAAGTAAAAGTAGCCTCTTCAACGGTGTTGGGAGATCTGGACAGCTACATGCAAGAAAATGAAATTAGACCACCAACTTATACCACACACAAAAATAAAGTCAAGATGGGTAAAAGACTTAAGTATATTATGACACCATAAAAGTCCTAGAGGAGAGCACAAGAAGGAAAGTCTCAGATATCCTATGCAACAATATTTTCACCAATATGTCCCCTAGAATAAGGGACATAAAAGAAAAAATAAACAAACAGGACTTCATTAAATTAAAAGGCTTCTGCATGGCTAACGAAAACATCAAAAAAATGAAATGGGAACCAAGAGTATGGGAGAGCATATTTGCCAATGATACCTCAGACAAGGGTTTTATCTCCAAAATATATAAAGAACTCACATGACTCCACTCTAGGAAGACAAACAACCGAATTAAAAAGTGAGTGAAGGACCTGAACAGACACTTCTCCAAGGAGGACATACAGAGGGCCCAGAGACATATGAAAAGATGCTTAGCATCACTAGCCATCAGAGAGATGCAAATTAAAACCACAATGAGATACCACTTCACATAGGTCAGAATGGCCATCATAAACAAATCAACAAACAACAAATGCTGGAGAGGTTGTGGAAAAAAGGGAATCCTAGTATACTGTTGGTGGAAATGCAGAACGGTGCAACTACAGTGGAAAATAGTATGGAATTTCCTCAGAAAACTAAAAATGGAACTGTGTTTTGACCTGGCAATTTCATTGCTAGGATTATATTTGAAAGAACATATGCACCTCAATGTTCATAGCAGCATAATTTACAATACCCAAGTGCTGGAAGCAACCTAAGTGCCCATCAGTAAATGAGTGGATCAAAGAACTGTGGTACATTTACACAATGGGATACTACACAGCAGAAAGAAAGAAGGAACTCCTACTCTTTGTGACAGCATGGATGAATCTGGAAAGCATTATGCTAAGTGAAATAAGCCAGGTGGTGAAAGACAAATACCATATAATTTCACCTATAAATGGAACTTAATCAACAAAACAAACAAGCAAGAAAAATAGAACCAGAAACACGCAAATAAAGAACAAGCTGACAGTAACCAGAGGAGAGGGGAGAGGGAGAAAACTGGGGGAAAGGGAAGAGTTGTCTAGAACATGTATAAAGAACACATGGACAAAGCCAAAGGGGGTAGGATTGAGAGTGAGAGGCAGGGATGTATGGGGCAGGGAGGAGTTGTGTGAGGTAAATGGAAACTTGTACTTGAACAAAAATAAAAAAAATAAAGGCTAAGTTTTTCTTCTTTTATTTTCTATCACTGACTTTCTTCTTTTCTAACCATGACACTGAAGCTTTCTTGACTTGATTGCATCACTTACAAAATATATGGCTCTTATACAATTTTGTAACAGTTTTTCATTTAAATTATTTCATAAATAACATCCTATGTCAATATATAAACAACTACATAAAAATAATGTGCATATTTTCTATCCTGTAGATTTATTGTAATTATTTAAATAAGTATCATGAGACTGAATTTTCAGGCCATTTTTAATGTTCTGCTATTATGTACATTGTTTTAAGAATATATTTCTTAAACAGTTCTTGAGAAATGTTTGATTGCAGTTGATCAGTAGGTTAAATAGTAAGTTAAACATTTTAAAAGTGTCACAGAAGTGATTTTGCATTGACATCAGACATTCAACTACTTAAATATAACTTACTTCATAAAAATTCTCTAACCTTAAATATCTCTAATTTTTTTCCACATGTATTTTTTAAAAATATACTCTTAGCTTTGGCAAATATACACAAATAATTCAATGCTTAAACATATTATACATATAATGAAAGACAAAATATAGCCAATGAATATTATTCAATGTTCTTAAGCTGTCAACATATGTGTTTATAATATATAGGACTCCATTAACAATCAAGGAAGTTAATGCAATGTACTATATTGAAATACCTAAACAGTAGAAAAAAATATAGAGAAGAAAGTTTGTGAGTCTACAAAATTACAAATTAATAATTTCCAAGAAACAAAGGGTGCTATTAAGAAGTGAATTTAATATTAAAGTGATGCCTATGTTTCTAGATAGCCACAGTAAAAAAATGAAAGAAGCTGAATCATATTTCTTATTTTCTTTTATAAAGAAAATAAGCAGGATTATGTAGAATGACCATTCTTAATGTAAATTTAGTTAAAATTTTATTTATAATTTTATTGTTATATAGAAATCATTGAGAAACAATAGAAAACCTCTGCTATTCTGATATTATCTGAAACTAACTTTACAGGATGAGGCCAAATAGGTTTATGATTATTCATATGAAAAATAATATAATAATTAATAAATAAGAATACAAGAATAACCTCTGATTTACTGGAAACCTACTTTTGCTCCACCCTGTGTGTGTCCCTATTATGATGGCTGTAGATAATAAACACTGAGATACATTTAAAACACTTCATCCAAATACTTTTAACATTCAAAGAGTCATTAATCCTCAATGTTATATTTCAGCAAGTGATATAAAAAGCTCTTTTATGAGAATCATTTGAGGAAAGGAACTAAGGCATGATTATGTTCTTACACATTCTTCTGTCTACAGAAATGCACACTGTATGCAGAGATCTGTCCCAAGGCTAATGAATAATGGAAGTAAACTACCTGAGAAGAGATCAAGATAATTAGTAGATTATTGAATGTTGGCATTCCATTATTTTAAATGTATCTTAGGTCAGCTACATAAATCTATGTGGAAATCCAAGTGAAATAAATGAGAAGGTAATAGGGAATTTTGTTTGTAAAATATTTTTGGACATTTAAAATCAACCAGAACTTCAAAAAAATGAGTACTATAACATATAGATAGTACCATTAAAATTTATGACATTTATTAGCTTGCCATTTGAAAATTAGTCCAGTTAATAGTACTCTGCTTTTTAAGGCTAACATTCAGTGAAATGGCAAGATTATAAATATAAATAAAATATAACTGGGTATAAATATAAATGCATAATAAAGGTATGAACTCAAGATGATAAATTATAAATCATTTAATTTAATACCACAAATGTAGAGTTATTGTGAAAAGAGTACAATCAGGATCTACAAATGCAAATGTAGAACGTAGAGATATCGCCCTCATGCAGTGAATTTGTCTTTACTTCTTCCAAATACATTTTATTTTTTAAATTCTTAAAGATTATTTTATTGTTGTTCAATTACAGTTGTCTGTATTTCTTCCCACCACTCCCCACCCACCTCTAAAAACATTTTAGAATGTTGATTTCCTTTTGAGATGTATGTGTTATAAAAGATGTGATGAATTAGCAGAGATATCAGTTAGATGTTTAACAAAATGACCAAACATCTGAGAAATAAAACCAAGTACAAAATGGCTAAGGAATCAGATTTTATTTTAATCTTTGGGGAAAATATGACTGAGAGGAAATGAAATACAAAATTATACAATAGGTTGGGTGAACATGAGTAGAAAAGGGAGTTTGACTTGCTCAGTCAAACAAATCTTAGGCTTTAAAAATCATTCATTCCTTCTTCCAACAATGGATATTTACCACATATCTAACATTGTGCTTATCACTTGGAGAACAAAAAAACAATATTAGACTTGTCCTCTGTACATAAATGTCTTTCATTCTAAGTTGAAATACAGAAGTGAACATACATATTAGAACCAAGGACTTTAGGTAGTTGAGAAGATAAATATGAGGCATGCATCTTTTTATTCTATTCCTATTTGTTCAATTCATTCTTCAGAATGGCATTTTAGGTCAATCACCTCATATGATACCCCTGTGTTACATCTTCTAGTTATTAATATCTACTGATTTTTCATTTAGTTGAGAATTAATTCAATACTGTTTTCTCTTTTCTAGCAGCCAACCTTATGAGATTTGCTTCTGCATAAGTCTTCCTCTTCATCTGACCCTACAGTCCCCATTTACACTCTACACACAATGGATTTCTTTTATTGTTTCCAGATACATCAAATATACTGTATGTCCTTTAGAATTGCTGTTTCCTCCACCTATACCTTCCATTCCTCAAAGCATCCAAAGATACCACACATGTTTTATGCCAATTTCAATGACAATGCACAGAACTATTTACACAGATCATCCTCTCCAAGTTGCCACATTTTCTAATAATTACTGAATATATATATTATATAATTCAGAGTGTCTTCATGAAAAGCAAGATAGATGGAATATTTACGTACCTAAGTTACTAGCTAAACTGGCTCAAGGTGAGAATTGGTGCTGGAAATTCCCACAAATGCTCAACTACGGTGAGGCAAACAAGTTCTGGCAACCTGAAGGCTACCTTCTGACAAAGACATAGGTGCTGGTTAATGGGAGTAAATATCCAGGAAGCTAGAAATAATGAAGGGGTCTAAGCAGACACAGGTGGGATACTGGTGCTAATTTAATTGCTACAGAGTCAAATCTTTGAATTACCTACTTCAATCCCAGCAGTTCTATTTCAGAAGAAGGATTGCTAGTGATAGCAATCTAAGTCCTGTTTGGTTTTGTCATTTGAATTATCTTAGGTGTTGAATTGCAGTGACACTTTAGAATGTATCGGATTGTTGCACCTACCTCCCGAGTTTCTGATTCGTAGTCCTGGGTTGAAGTTTAGAATTTGTATTTATAACAAGTTTTCAAGTGATGCTGACACTACTTATCTGGGGAATCACCATTCCTCTGTTATGGATTCTCAGACTATTATTAATAAGTATATTTTAAGCTATAAATGTGTGTGTGTTATATAAAGAAAAATATTGGCTTTAGTAACTATGTAGTCTTATAATATTACATTATATTAAACAACCTTCTGATTTACCTGATTGGAATTTTTAAGTATTTAAGAAACATTGAGATTGCAAATGCAGTAACCAAATGCTTATTGAAATAAATCATATGTCCTACTTAAGAAAAAACTATTGTCACGGGTTATAATTCATTAAATAGTACACATAAAACAAAATATAAAAAGAATAATCATGAGAAAATGAAAGACTAAGCCATTTAATTTTTAATTCTTAGTGAAATTTCAGTATCTTAATATAATTTAAATTTTTGGTTGCTCTAGTTGGTAATATATTTTACTTAAGTACTTAAATTAGGAGGATCAATGGATTAATGTAGCATTTTATTTTCACTTGAATATAGAGTTAAGTTCTGCAGGTCAAAAATAAATTACTCAGTAAACCGTACTTTGTGTTTTATGTATAAAAATATGTACATAAATCAAAATGTTTAAAAATAATTTTCTACTTTTACAAATCCTAGGTTTCAAAGACAAAATCCACAGTTCCTTACAAAAAAAAAAAGTCACTGTGAAAAATTCTAGTTCCTTTCAAATGAAAACTAACTGTAGTGAAATTGTTCATACATATTCATACAACAAAGCTGCCATAGAGCTAAATCTTATACAGTGCCTTTCACAAAGATAGTTTCCTTCTTTTTCTTTTTTTTTTTATGGTTTAAGTATTAGAATTCTGTATTCCTCATGTAAGAATGTATCTTAATCCTCTTGCTCTATTATTTATCTGACTCTTTGTGACATTTGACTCTTCAGCCATAGTTCTGACTATGTGGCATATCTTAGTTTGGGGACAAATAGTTTTTTCTTTTTCTTTTCCAGAACAATTGAATATGGACATTTTTGAAATCTTTGAAGAATTTGTATTAATGGTTATTAAGCATTAATACTATATTACTAATTATAATATTTATGCATAGTAGGATATATTAGAACTGCTATGCATTTGTATTTTTAACAATAATTCTCAGCTCACAATGGAAACCTTAAAGGCCCCCCCTTAATAGGTAATGGCATGAAGGTAAATGGAGTAATCATTTATTCTTAGGAGGCATTTATTCACTATTCTTCATAGGCAGAAATACAATTTGAGCAAAGTACCATGAACTACAAGGAAGTTTAGAAAAATATAAATGAGATCAGGAACACAATCACCATATAAAATTCAACTATTTAAAATCTCCATTATTTACTTACCAGGCTTCACATATTCTTTAGCATTAAAATAAATGAAGCTAGAAGGAAAAAAACAGATATCTGAAGACCCAGGTCCACAGCAATAGAAGTAATACCATGATCTCACCTTTAACAGGAACCTAAACAACAAAACAAACAAACAAGCAAAATATAGCCAAAGACACTGAAATAGAGAACAGGCTGACAGTGACCAGAGGGGAGAGGGGATGGAATTTCAGGGGAGAATGGGAAGGGTTTACAGGAACAAATATAAAGAACATATGGACAAAAACTAGGGGGGGTGGAAATGGGAGGGAGGTGGGGAGGGATGGGAGGGTGGGCTGTGATGGCAGTAAAGGACAGAAAACTGTATCTGAAAAACGATTAAGATAAAATTTTTTAAAAAGAAGAAAAAGTAATACAATGAACCTAAGCTGCTTTAAGCACGTCTCTTGTTAAGTGCATCAGCTCACTTTCCTTAGGTGTATACTCCTGATCCTGGCCCAAGCATGTGGGTTGAGGGAGTGTGATATGCATAAATCAGCAGAGCATCCTTGGGAAACTACAGACTCAGTTAGCTGCCCATAGTTGGCAGAATTTACTACTAATTTATAATCAGCAGAGTAGTTTGGTCAGAACCCACTGCCAGCACTGGGAAGTTTCCAATTTCAAAATACTCTTTTGTTCCCCTGAAAGATGGGAATTATCTGTAACATAAGTGTAGACATTGTGAATTCTTGCAAGGAGATTTACAGAGAAAATTATCTTCATTCAACTCTGGTAGTCACACATTTAGATACCTTGAATTGCAATATTCTGTGATACTTGTTAACCTTTAACACTTTGAACTTTAGATTTTTCTAACAATAACCAGTAGGAATACCTTTTCCATATTCCATATCCTCATTCATTCTGCATCTTTTCTTTACCTTCACTGTCCATTTAAAACCTCTCTCTCTCTTTCTCTCCCCGCCAAATAAATCTCCTCCTTACCCTCTTACCCTTCTGCTTCTGTTGTCCATTTGTACACCTAGGTCAACCTGCACTCCCCCCCCCCAAACCCGGAGTGCTGTCCCCATCCCATCCCATCACTTGTCAACCAGTTACAAACTGCTGCCTACCAACGTTATTGACATGGGGCAAACTACATGTGAATAGAAACATGAAAATATTGTGTCAACAATAAAAAGAGTTAGGACTTCTAAAAATAAAAGCTGTTTTAATGTTTATTTCACTTTGAAATAATTATTTTGGAAGCATATGAAATTACCTATAAATATATTTAGACTGTGAATAAAGTGCTATCCTTCTTTTATATTATTGCCAACTTTGATAAAAAGCTTATATGAAGAATAAATGCATTAAATAATATATCTTTATGCTATTAAGAGCATCAAAATATTAATCAATAATAAACTGTTATTGAATTATAAAAATATTATGGTAAGTTGGATTGGGTGGGACAGAAGAATGTAAGTATAGGGGGCTTTCCAGCCACTTCAGACCCTGGGCTCTGTGAATATGGGTTAACAATGCAAACAAATGGGTAAAAGGAAAGAGTTTATAGAGAAAGTATCAGTGCTAAGATGAAGGTACCCACGTCATATGGTGTTAATAGCAGTTCTTATTTAAATTAATCCTTTTAAAATTAGATTAAAAACATAATAAATATACATGCAAAACTTCAAAATTACTTGGACATCTTTCAAAGAGAAAGTAAAACTTGGCTTTTTTTCCTCATGAGTAATCATTAACAGCTTCTTTTGTTTCCTTGGAAAATATTATGAGTGCACATTTTTTTAAAGATTGTATTTATTTATTTTTAGACAGAGGGGAAGGGTGTGAGGAAAAGAAAGAAAGAAAAAAAAAAATATGTGTGGTTGCCTCTGGCATGCCCCTGACTAGGGACCTGAAACCCAGGAATGTGCCCTGACTGGGAATCAAACTGGTGACCCTTTGGTTCTCAGGTTGGCACTCAATCCACTGAGCCACACCAACCAAGGCTGAATATACACTCTTTATTCTCAAAACAAAAATGTTAATGAGATCATAACATGCATAATGTCAAAGGCCATTGCTTTTCTTACCTAAAAAATATTTTCATATTAACACATATAGATATACCTTATCCTATTTAATGGCTACCAAGTGTTCTATCACAGTGTGATTCAAAATTATTTATATAGTTCCAGTTTGAAAAAATTCACATGTTTTTAATTTCCTCCCTCAATAACATAAATTAGTCATTGAAGGTCTCTATATATGAGCTTCATCCATAGAAACATTCCCAGAAAGTTGATCGACTAGGGCCCAAAATTATATGCCTTTTAAGGGCTTTACACTGATCTGCTCCACTTAAATCTCACAGCTAGTTCCTTGACATTGAAGTCTCCGCTTAATATCACCCTCTCAGACTTTCATGGACAACATAGTAATTCTCTCCTCTTTGTTTTATGTTCATCCTTGCACTTACCACTGCATGATATATCTTTTTAACATTTGTTATTGTTCGATGACCATCTTCTGTGTTCTCTACCACAGAATGAAAGTGTTGTTAGAACAGAGACTTTTTATCAGATTTGCCCACCTTTGTATATTGGGCACTGTCTATACTGTAGACAGCCAACAAAGAGTAGTTAAGTAATCTGGTTATTAATTGGTATCATGGTAACATGCTACAACATTGCATTTGTTAATAAGAAGATAATACACAGAAATAAGCATGTGAAGTGTCTTGAGTCCTTGGGTCTATTCCCTTTATTCACTATTGAGGTGACATGTAATTTCATGGACTTAAATATGATTTATACATAGATGCAGCCTAAATGCATACTCCCAGTCCAAATACAAACTCTGTAAAATAAATCCACTGGAACACAGAGTAGATACCTCAAAATTAACATGTCTAAAAGCAAACTCCTATGATACACCCACTTGATTGTCCTATGTTTTCCCATACCAGTAAATGCGAATCTTATTCTTCCTGTTGTTCAAGATAAAATACTTCATGTTAGTCTTGTCTCTTCAAATAAAAGCTACCAGCAAATCCTGCTGGCATTCCTTCAAAGATCCATGAGAATTCATTCTGGAGTCTATGCCACCATTTCTTGCCACCTCTATTACTAATATCCCTGTACAAACCACAATCACCTTTCATCTGGATTATCACACAAAACTCCTAACTGGTTTTTCTGCTGGCACTCTTTCCCTACAATCAGTTCTCAAGCAGCAGCCAGCAGATCATTTCTAAACATGGGCAAGTCTTCTCACTCCTTTCCAAAAATTAACATTAATATCACACCAGTAATAACTCAAGTTGATATCTGTTTCCTGAATTTGGTGCACTTTCCCCAAAAAATTTATACCCTCATTCTAATCATCGGACAACATCAGACAAACCTAAATTGAATGAAATTCTATAAATTAACTGCCCAGTATGTTTCAAACTCATCATGGTCATGGAAAAAAATGTTGAACAAACTATCACAGATTGGCAGAGACATGACAAATAAATGCAATATGGTATACCAAATTGTATCCTGAAACAGAAGAGAGTCATTAGTAGGGAAAATGGAGAAGTCTGAATGAAAATTTTAGTTCAGTTGACAGTATTATACCGATCATAATTTTTTTAAGCCTTGATCGAAGTTCCATGTTTTTTTAAGTTGTTGACATTAGAGGAAACTAGGAAAAAGGATATGGAGACACTTGTTTCTATCTTTACAATTCTTCAGGAAATCTAATTTTAAAATTCACATTTAAAAAATCCTTTGGGAGCTTCACATTTTACTCAAAAAAAGAAAAAGGTATTTCTGTGGACTACCTATTCTGCCTCTCTCCACTTGCCTTTCCCCAGCCATTTTCCTACATGATTTACTCATTTCTTCTCACTCATTTGGTCATTCTGCTCAACCAATAGCCTTGATTTTTTAAATTTTTTATCAACACCAAGAAGCTCAGGACTCATCACTTTCAGTTTGGGAATGTCTCTCCTTAAGTATCCACAAGGCTCTCTTCCTCTTATTGCTCAGGCAGGTCTCTGCACGATTATAACCTTATGAGTGAGGCTTTCCCAGACCATCCTTCAAAATTTGACTTTCCCTCAAAAACCCCACTAGCAGTTACTATTTGACTTGCCTGCCTTTATATTTCTTCATAGCACCAGTCAGTGTCTAAGTAGAAATTTATTCATGTGTATATTCATTTTTTGTTCAACTTTTCTGTGAAGCCAAAAACTTGTTTTATTCACTGCTATTTATTTCCAGTTCTTAGAATCTTCTCTGCCATGTAACAGATCATCAATAAATATGATTTTGTGTTGATTTTACAACACAAAATCAATATTTGTTTTACTGCATGATCTCACTTATATGTAGACTCTCAAAACAAAGTCAAATTTATAGAAACAGAGTAGATTATGGGTTGCCAAAAGCTGGGTGGTGGGAGATTTGGGGATTTGTTGGTCAAAGCATGCAAACTTCCAGTTACAGATGAACAAGTTCTGGGGATCTAGTGTATAGCATAGTGGCTATAGTTAACAATAGAGTATCATATAGTTGAAAGTTGCTAAGAAAATAGATCTTAAAAGTTCTCACTGCACACAAAAAGATAACTATGTGAGGTGATGCATGTGTTAACTGATCTTAATTTAGTAATTATTTCACAATATTTCCATGTGTCAAATCATCATGTTGTATACCTTAAACAATATTATATGTAAATTATATCTCAATACTTTGAAAAAGTAAATATTTTTTTTGTTAAATGCTTAAGGAAAAGAATGAATGAATTGATTTGGCTGGAAAATCTTTAAGAAAAGGAATGGATTTAAAACTTAAAAATTTATAATTATATTTCTTTTCCATTTGTATATTAGCACTTTAATTTATCTAGCAAATACACAGTAGGAAGTACACATTTTTTCAAATAGTTAAAAAATAGAGTTATATTTATAGTACCATGTTCTTTAAGATAAATGCAACTGAAGGGTCAAAACTAGCATTTATAGTATTGCATGACTTTAATGATTATTTGCAGAAAAATGAGTGAAGGAACACATGGATAAAAAAATGGGTACAATTTATCTTTTTGTACTCACAAGAGTTTAATTTTTGGTTCAATTACTTATCCGTATAGTGTTCCCAATGACAGGCACATTTCAAAAAGAAGCAATTAAATTCAATACCAATACAAAGAAAAATTACCCCTCAATAACTGTTTTCCTTCAGGTAGTCATAGAATGCTTTAAAATAATGCTTTTCAGGATTTTAGTAACCTTCGCATGACTTGTGCGTGTGCAAGTGAACCAAACAGTGAATTGTTTCACTGAATTCTCCGGTTCTTGATCTCTGATTCTGCAGGGAAATTCTGTTGCCATTCTGACTGCAAGTCTCTGATCCGGATTCAAACTGTGTGATATCACACTGTGAAGGAAAAGCGTATTGTTCGGCAGGAAGTTTTAGTGTACTCTGGAGTTACCTCAGAATCACAAAGCAATTAACCAATGATGTTAAAAAGTTATGGCTAATTTAACTAATGGTTAATGGAGCTGAGTAAAACTGTCAGAGTTGATGAGCCCAGGGAGAGTTTGTGGTGGAACACACATTAAAGTCAGGATCTTTTATTTCCTTTTAAGAGTTTAATCAGTATCTAGCACGATAGGCTCTTGTTGAAATGATATGCCAAAAATATGGATTTTAGTTTTTTAGGGCTTTTTTTTTTTTTTGCTCTGGGCATATTTTCCTTTCTTTTTATTTTATTTTGTACGTATTTATAGTTTTTACTATGTATGACCATATTAGAGAAAAACTTGCACACACGCAGGTGCTCATATGAGAGGCACTGTGTGTAGCCGGGAGTGTGCGCACTGCATCAGTCTGCTCAGACTGGAGTCCTTCGCTGCAATTTCCATGCTGTGTGACCTTGGACAAATTCTTTTTTAAAAAATTAAATCATTTTAATTGTTTTTCTACTACAGCTGTTTCAATTTTCCCCCTTTGCCCTCCTCCACCCGTCCCGCCTCCCACCTTCCACTCCCACAGTCAACCCCCACACTGTTGCCGATGTCCCTCGGTCATTCATACCTGTTCTTTGACTAGTCCCTTCTTTCCTCCATGTCCCCCTTCCCCCTGCCCTGTGATCACTTTCAGTCTATTCCATGTTTCCACACCTGTGTTTCTGTTTTGCTCATTAGTTTATTTTGTTCATTAGATTCTTTGTAGGTGAAATCATATTAAACAACAGAATGCTACATGGTAGAAAGAAAGAAGGAATTCCTAACATTTGCAACAGCATGGATAGAACTGGAGAATATTATGCTAAGTAAAATAAGCTAGTCAGTGAAAGACAAATACCATGGATTTTAGTTTTTAATCTTTTAAAAATTTGACTGTGAATAGTAACTAACAAGAAGGTAAAGATTTGTCACTGAGTACATGGTATAGGTCATAAAATCATGTTCATAAAGTCCCCAAGAAAGGATAATTTTCTGTGACTACAAAGAATTTTACTAGATGTAAATAAGATCCTTCTTTGCTCTGTGGTTTGAAAATACAACTATATTTGTGATCTATTAAATGACAATAAAACGCAATTAAATAAACCAGTGGCTGAAATGAATGAAAGGGGATTGAGAGGAGATAAATCTGCAGAACAAAGTCTTTCTAAAAGGTTAGGAAAAAAGTGGCAGTGCCTTCTAAACAAAAGTTTTGAAGTCCCTAGCTAAAGGACAATGCACTGTTCTTTAAGAGCTTCATGTTTTATTCATTAAATCGTTTGAGCTTGTACAAGTTATGTGTTTTCACAAAGCTTATGTTACAGAATAGATCCTTTACTCCATGAAAACTCAGCTTCCTACTGTGAGGAATTCACTTGTTTTCAAAGTATCAAGTTTAAGTAATGCATGAAAATGTGGACCTATCTACCAGAGAGAGGAAAAAATTCTACACAAAGAACTGAAAAAGACCATCTTTAAAGAAATGCAACAATTTGATAAACTGTCTCAGAAAAGTTCAGGATGATTAGAGTTAATGGATAAGATAAAGTATCATATGTTCCTTGCCTTCTATTAAGATTTTCTTATTACAGGTGTCTGGAATAATTCATCTGTGACAACTTTACTGCAGATTAAAATATTTGGAGCAATTGTGGTAACCAGCACATTTAAAATAACAAAAGTATCAGCCTGGTTCCCAGTTTCTGTCACAAAAACACATTGCATCAAGACTTCAATTTAATACAAAAGTGAGGACATTATCAATGACATGGTAAGTATCAGATTATTAATCATAAATAAATCAGAATTTCTTCAAAGTCATAATAGAGG